>JAQGAU010001514.1:0-18950 GCA_034698045.1 Paramacrobiotus richtersi | reverse complement strand
TGTAAAGCTACAGTACTTCTGCTTTGAGAAAATGGAATGCAACACGAGAGGGAAGACTGTATCGCCAGATCATACAGGAAGTCCACTGGAAGTTCTGAAAGAGAATGCCTGGCTGTCATATCAGAGTCCAATGTCTTCGACGATTTTTATCTCATTCCATCTTCGCATGGATAACTACAACTACACTGCACACAAGACACCGTACCTTAAGCACACGGCAGTCATACTCAATTCAGCGAGATAAAATTCATCAGGGTAAGATAGTCTCCAGGCAACACTTCCAGCTAGGAATCACCGTATTGCAGTGTTCCCTTCATTCCGTTTAACTTTTACAGAGAAAAAACGCAGAGACCACCCTTTCCCTTCGAAAGGGTAATGATAAAATTAATCATAAAGTGATAAAGCAAATTGTTGTTTTTTCGGACAACGGCGCCTTCGCATGAGGTGTGGACTGTGGAGCGCTGATAAATTTTTTGTTACGGTGAGAAAAAGCCGCTGACGCAATCTTGCCAAGGCGCTTACTCATCACGAGGCTTGTCTGTTCAGGATTGGTCTGACCTTGGTACGTGAGGATAGAATTTGTGACTGAACATGAAGTGTATCACCGCAATACGCCGTACTAATAGTTCGTAAAGGACAAAAAATGAGAATTATGATATTCGCTGTTAGATATTACTTGTTAATTATTGTTGAGCGATAAGATTGTTCACTGTCTGGTCGCAGAGCCTAAAGGCACATATTTTGATGTTCTATTCGCCATTCGGTATTTTATTTGCACCGGAAATACCGATATCACCTGCGGTCCTGCATGACTCGAGTCCAACCAGTGAGAATAAATTACTTTAATTTTTTATGTGATTCTCATTGCTGATTGTGACTTGTGAGACTAATAAGGTTCTTTCCGTCACAAACCGGAAAAAAGATGGTCGTTAAGATAATTGCTAAACCTTCTGGTCAATGTCTGAACCACATTCAGCATATTTATTTGCAGTCTTGCAGAAATCCTTTTTCCCATGAAAAATAATTTTAATACAGGGTTAGATACATCCGTATCATTAATATTTATTTTCGTACAGCATTACTACTTCGAAGTATGATATGAAACACTGCATAAAAACTACAAAATACTTCACTGTATTAGTTTACTACTAGTTTTGTAACCTTTATCAGTAACAAAACAAGCAACTGGTGTATTTTTGTTCGTCGTTCGATCAGCGACCAGGTCGAATGATCCAACTACCGCTAATTACTCATACTTACAACAAAGCACCCTACTTTATTACGGTACAGTGACTCGTGAGAACCACAGTTCTGCAGTAAATGCATTTAATGAGAAATACGTGACATTACGCACCAAGATCAAATACGTAATTTAATGACGCAGTCGTGATAAAAAGGATCCGATTTAATGGAACATTCCAAAAAACACAAATTTATTTACAAAAAAACTTAAAATCAACATCTCACTTGTCACGCGCACAATAAATGTGGTGCGGCAAAGTGCAAAAACATACTGAGCCCAAGAAAATGCAAAAAATATCCCATTTAAAAAATCAAAAACGAAAGTGGTAAAAATTAATATACCATTGACCTGATACATAATAATATTTTACTCAGACCCCCCGTGACCGTTCTCGATGCTATCTTTAGCCGTATATGTCTTTCCCCCAATCTTGCCGCGACAGTTCTCTGCACCGCACAAACACTCCCGGCAAGTGACGCCACACTCATATTCCCAGCGATAATCGAAGGTAATTTCCTCGCCCTTGTTGATGTTACGCAACGCGATCAAACCGATGCGCGTATCTCCGTCCACTTCCCACTTTTCCGATGCACAGTTAGCGTTGCATGAATGGTTGGCAAATCGAGCAAGATTCCCACTCGGACCGGCATCGATCACACGGCCTCTGGTCAAATCCAGGAAATAAAAGTTCACATCTCCCGTTTTCAGTTTATCGCGGATGCGACGATTGCGCTCTTCGACCGTGATGATTTCTCCAACGTACTCGATCACCACACTTCTCTGCAAAAAAGTGAAGGATTTTGTCAATAAAATTAGACATTCGGGTTACTTAAGTTGCATTAACTCAGTTCTGCTGATAAATGTAAATGTACGCCCGCTCAATAAATTTGACTTATTATGTAGAATATAAAGAAAATTCAAATCAGGAAGACAGTTACATACGTACTCAAATCTTTAACTTCTGCAAAAATACATGCCGGAAACAGAAACAGGACATGCACTCGAAACCAGAAACTTATTATCGAAACCAGAAACTATATTAACGAATATGCAACACCACGGCCCCACTAGATGTATAACCGCTGATCTGCGGGTGGGGGTTGAAAATGCGAGCTCGTAAGTAAGGTAAATCTACAAGACGTTAAACTCTGGCCCGATTTACAAGTTCTGGCATATGCTGGTACATTTGGTGTATTTGATAAATTTCTGCTAAATAATCCAAACGTGGAACCGCTTTGACATCAAACTATACCCCATTGAACTGTTCAGAATTTCCACTAAAGAAACGGTGGAAAGAGCCTTTACTGTATTTGGCCATTGAGCGCCTATATAAACCGTTGCGCACACATGTATGTCACAATCAGGCGTTTAGTCAGATGGCTATCCGAGTCAATACGGGAAAGCAATTTTCCATTATCTCGGGAGAAAGTCTCCAGGTAACATGCAGAAAGTGCAAGCGCTAAAGCGCAACCGTGCCGGGAGCTGAACCTGGACAGTGACGTCGAAAGACCGAGTCTCCAGCATCCTGTGCACGCACTACCACAGCACAGTTATGCCATCAGCCTTCACAGGCATTATTCAATGGGGCTTAATAACTACACGCCTTTTTTTTATTTAATTCACTTTTTGGTATATAGACAGTCCTGATTTATTCGTTATTATTTTACCAACGCCTAAACCCTGATATCTTTTCAAACCATTCCGTAGAGAGATTTTCCGTTTGTGATATCAGGATATAACAAGAGCAAATTCAATGTCACAATGAATATGCTACTGGATATAAGCATGTTCATCAATACAAAAAATACGGATACGCAACATACAAAAAGAGCATTATTTGGCCTCAGTAATAGCTCTTCCTCGCTTCGTGACAAAAACGCTGCACTATCCGCTGTTTACATCTATTTTCAAATTCGGACCACGTATACCGTGTCTTCATCCGTTAGTACGTTGTTTAACCCGGTAGCTTAATTTACAAGGCCATCTAATGATCTCGCCATTGAAGAAAATAGCGCGTCGTTATTTTCAGATCGAAATAGTCCGGAATATGAATCCAAACTTTCGGAGATTAGTACACAGACCACCGCTTTGTCCTACCTTCACTATATCCTCTTCCGCTCGTAACGCCCATCCGCGGTCCGCAGTGTAAAATTTCTTCAGTCGAGGATAATTTCGTTTGAGCAGTCTCTGGTTGCCACACACTTCCCCTGCCGGGCAAGTCTTCGGGTTACATTCAAAATGCACGCCACGGTTTACACAGTCGGATGTCGGTCCGCATGGATCACGATCCTCTGGAGCACAGTTGCATATATTGTCGTCTTCGTAGGACGTATCACGTGATTTTTTCACATTTTTCTTGATTTGCTGACGTCCGTACTTTGCAGGAAAAATGGCCAAATTACCCTAAGAAACAAGCATGAATAATTCAAACGACGGAGCGTCATGATAATATGGTAGCCTATGAAACACACACCTTGATTTGCCTAAAAACAGGAGGTACTCCCTGGAAAGTCGCTGCCACAAACTCCTCTTTGATTCGCAGCAATTCTTCTGCTTTCTGCTTAGCTTCGATCAGGGCTGAAAACACACAGCTCGAGAATACATCTTTTATACTACCACAGGATACAGGTGGAATTCTGCTCTAAATCAAATGACTACCTTCTGGAAAGTTAACAATCTTGTTCCCTGTCCTTTTCCATCCGGGATCGCAAATATCATATGACAAAACTTGTCCAGGAGTAGCATAAGTGAACTCCTTGGTTCCCAAAAATCTCAGCACAAACGCATTTCCTCCAGGATGTCTTTTCTGTATCACATCAGGTACAATGGATTCCGGCAGTATTTGACACGGCCAAACTCTGAAAAGGAATAAATAGAAGTTTCACAAGAAGAGCTCATGGTGTTCTTTTTTGTACCTGTGGATTCCACATTTATGCCACACGACATCCAGCAGCATGGGCTTGCGGCCCTTCGTACACTCTGGACAAGTCCACGGCCCATCAGGAACCGTTTCCAGCTGCAGACATGCTTGATGGGCAACAAACGGACACTGATCACAAACCAGCAAAGTACCTCCTGTGAACCCATTCAAACACCATTACATTTTTGGAAGAAATGCTAGGAAATCCACAACAATTTACCATCATTGCAGTATAAGCAGTTCTTTGCCATCAAACTGTTCTGGTTTACAGACGATGCTCTCTTTTTGGATTTTTTCGTTGGTTTGGGTCTCTCTTCGTGCTTCCAGCAAGTCAAGAACGATGGATTATCAGGACACACACGAACTTCCGCTGGACAGCACATAAAGTTAAAATGGCAGGCATATGGACATTTGTTACACTTCATTAACGTCCTGTCTGTCTTGGGCATCTTCGGTGTGCGCCCGTTCAGGCGACAAGTGTGGCACGAGTGCTGCGGACAGGGAATTAATTTGGCCGTCGAATCAGCAGATTCGCCCATTAAACATTTAAAATGATAAAACTGTCCACAATCCGCTACTGGACACTTCACCAACTTCTCATCCATCTCGCCACAAACGAAACATTTTCTCTCGCCTAAAACGAAATTAAAGTTATAAGTACTCAAACTCGTTTCAAATGTAGCAATATGCACTTGTAAATAACGTATACTCTGCAGCTATCCTAGCGAACTTATTGCACATATATACAATTCGTTGTTCTTATTACTCTTCTTCTACGATTTCCGCAATCTTTTATCGAGTTAAATTTCGGTTTATATTTTGTTACGCGCGTAAGTACGATTTTCCGTTATTATTCTGTTGTTGCATCGTACTAATTGACTGCAAAACCTGTGAAATTTATTTATACCTGCAAAACATCAGTAGAATTTAGAACTATGTCCATAAATCACCACTGTCCAATCGGAAGTAAGCGAAAAGTAAGCACCAAAGATGAATGCCAGCATTTTTGAGAAATACGATAATTATAGTCCAATACGACGTAATAACAAAATTTCCTTGGACAACAATTTAGCAAACAAAATTAGAATCAACAGAAGAAGAAATCAACGACATTACGAAAGCAATACCTATTGCTAGTGCAGAGCTTCTAAAAAACTTACCAGTTTCACATTCATGGCACAAAAATCCAGCCACATTTCGCTCATCTTCCACATCACAGCACTGATAATGAAAGGTACGGCGGCAAGGGCCGTGGCATTTCAGCAAGCGCGCGTCATTTTCTGGCTCGTAGGTGTCGTTCAAACAAACACTGCACACTTCTTTGGCCTCGTTAACGATAATGAAAGCCTCTCTAGCCAGCTGCTTCAGTGGATATGGATTTGATTCATTGTACAAAGGAGTGACACGGCGCCGTTTCTACACAGAAACATCAGTCTAAGATTTTGTACAACACAAATATGAATTGTTGTTACCGGTGTCTTAATCATTGTAACTGATTTATTTCCAATATGAGGAGACAGCAGAGGTTCCATCTGCAAAAATATGTCGTAAATAGGGACCTGCAACAAAGCAGGAGGTTATGTTCGTACTGTCAATGATGACTGGCATGCGCTCGTTGTAGGGGAAATGGATTCACAAAGCACTGGAATTTCTTTCAAGGAAGGGGTCGGCACCTGCAAGGCATGACGATTATGATCAAGGCAATCGGGAATTCCGATTTGTGTGCACACAACAGTCTACAGAACTCACGTTATTGCTGATAGATTCGCGATGCTTTCGCTTTTTCGGATTTTCCTTGCTGTTTTCTGCGTTTTCCGTCTGATCACTTGCCTGGCTCTTGGGAGACGGCGGAGACTGAGATTCCTAAACATATACAAGATTTCTGCGAACGTTCCCGTTGACGGCGCAGAATTCTAATACAATCGCACCGATTCTCGTACAACAATGCACCATATCAGTCAAGTACTGTACCTCCGAAAGGACCGAAACCAAATCTGACTTGATGTCCGTATTTTCCGAAATCAGATCGGATTTCATGTCGGTACAATCAACAGAGTCCGACAGCGTCGCCATATTCTGGGAAGGCTCGAAAGATTCTATCTGGAAAAATCCTTGGTTTTCCGTTCAGTCATCAAAGTTCAGAAATAAGTCAAAAAATTACTGTGGAAGCTGTCGGAAGATCTTCAGAGATTAAAGAAGAATTCTCATCCGGATTATCCTTGGAAACTGCTTTGCGTGGAGAGCCAAAGAGAGAAACCTACCGAATGAATCAACTATGCGAAAGCTGGACGAAATCATTCACGTTTACAAGTATTTCTATTTTTTTCTTCAAAGTACAATCCACATACAACTCTCAACTGTATCGCGACCATAAAATATAGTCTATAATTATCTCATTATTTGGCTTATTCTGTGAAGACGGTAATTTTAATGTGTTCCCATCTGTGCAATCTGCCGAGTTCTACAGCTACATGTGTTCTTCATGGCAAGAAACGCAAGCTGGGACTTTATATAACGGTAAGTACCTCCAAGAGATTTATAAGAGAATCCGCAACAGAATTCAAACTCGAAAATCCGGACAGTTTCGTGACAGCTCCGGGGTTGTCCATTTCCGCTGGAAACTGCATAAATGGTGCTGGCACACTTCCCCGCCTACAAGCAAATAAAAATTATAACATTCTGCGGAATGATGGCTACAGATGTAAAGCGTAGAGGTAAAATTACATAATAAGTTCGTAACCGAATCGATTCATAACTGAGTCGATTTTGTCGGATCCATCCTGAATCATTCGAGCGGCGCTGTTGTCCATACTCTTCAGATGATCGTACGTATTTCCATTTGGAAACACTTTTGCTTGTTCAATGATATCATTCAACTGTCTGCTGAAATCCTGTTAGAAGAAAATAACTGATTTTCATATCATTATCAAGATTTGACTGCGAAATCTATTTCACAGTAAACGTTCACACAACAAGATGAACATGGATTGTCAACCAAAATCCAAATCACCAGATGTAAAGTTTTTCAGAAAATTATATAAATGCAACGCGATGCGATGCAATGCTAAAAATTTACAAAAACAATCCGTACAAAAATCTGGCCGATCTTTTTATCATATTAACAGTGATGAAAAACCTTTTGTAGTACGTGGGAATTACAAGAACAAATACTGCAGCATTTACGCTTACAAAGGACCAAACCGAATATAATTACAAAACTTTGCGCTAGGACGGATGTGCATTTCAAGTTCTCCCAGACGCACACGGTAGACGTCAGTATCTTGAGTTCCGTTAAAATTCAGGAGCGCAAAATGAAACAGTACCTTTTGAAACTCGCCGTAAGGCAGAATGGTTTCGACATTAACGTTAGCTGTTCCCTCCACTGACAACAAAACATTTTCACAGACTGCGATTTTCCCGTTTTCAGGGGAATCGGCTAGTTCTGCAAGTATATTGTTGTTACTGCTCGACGGCGATTCCAGATATTCTGTCCGAATCCGCGGATCCACGTCCATCACTGCTGCAGCATAACAATCTTCGCCTTCAGCCATTGTTTTTATCCCTGGCCAAAACTGATGACTCCTACTTCATTCAGATTTTAGTTCAGCGGGAGAAAATAGAAAAAAATATCTGAATTCTGACGTCTCTCTATTTATACAAAATTCTTTCAATTGAAATACGACTTCATGGGCAGTGCAGAATCACGGGTTACTGCAGTCAAAGCAAGGAACCCTCAAATATGAAGGGCGATCAGGATTTGGATTCCACTTTTCTTACTGTTACAAAAATATTTTTTTGAGCGCCAGTCGAAGTGCATTTCATAGCGCAGCGATTTGCGCGCCTAAACTTTCCGCAGAGAAAGCGTGACAGGGAAGTAGCTGTATGCAAACCACAGCCAAACCATAAACTGCACAGTACATTACAATTACTTCGCTTGGCCTCAATATCCTGTAGTGATTCGTGCATTTGTTAGGCCTCTAGATCTAATAAAATTGCGGACTGCATACGGATCACCCGCGATGTGGACGGCGATCATTAGGTACACCGTACACCGTCATTACGGGTTCGCCAGCGAATGAACTGATAACTGCGTGTAGTTTTGCAGTGTCCGTGAAGTGTGAAGTTATCGTCTGAATCATATCTTCGCACCACGGCTTATCTTGCTAATAAAGAATGGTGCGACCTCGGGGCGGTGGAGGAGCCCGAAGACTGGCCAAATCCCACAGATACGATCGTCCCCGCGGAGATAGGCAGTCCTCGAGTACTTCTGAGGAGGAGTCGAGGCGATTATCCCGAAGCCAAGCCAGTAGCATCTATGAACATCAACGCACACCACCAAACTTAGTCGAAAGACAGCCGGTCCAGTTCACGCCGTCGCCAGAAGAAGATGACGACGAAGAAGATGATGAAAGGAGCCGTACTTACTCTGGCACTCCCAGCACGGTCCGCCGAGGACCCGCACCATCGAGGCCTTCGTCGGCCCGCAGTCCAGCCACTGGGCGTGGACCAGCGCGGAAAACTGTTCAGCCTGTCAAACGAACTGCCGCCATTGCTGGACCTGTTGATTCGGCCCGACGTCCAGGTGGCCGAGGACCCGTGAAGTCCATCGCAATGCCACCGCTACCAGGTAGGATGCTGCTGGGGTTTACTTAACCGTTTGATTAAGTAACTGAACATTTTTGTATCATTTAAGTGCACTGAACCCATCTCAAAGTAGCTCATGTGCTGGACGCGGGGCACGGTATATCGATCTCGGGTTTTCTTGCTGTTGCGTTCCTTATGTAGTTGACTTGTGCAGTTTTGAGTTTGTGGCTATTTTTAATATCGGTAGCGCTGTTTTTATTATGCCTTTGTCGACAGATCGTAGCCCGACGACGTCGTCGGATTTGCCTGCAGCTAGTCGAAATGGTAGTTCAGCGCCTCCATCACCGGTACCCCAACCTGTAAAGGAAGCAAAACGGAAGTCCACAAACCATGAACGCGACCGTCCTGTGAAGAAAGGCAAGCGTCCTATCGCTAAGGGTGGCCATCCGCGCAAGCAACCCAATCCGCGAAGATTTGACAAAACAGTCGCGGAGATTCGGAGGCTGCAGAGCCATGGCGAGCTTCTGATTCGCAGAGCGCCTTTTGCTCGTCTGGTTCGAGAAATAGCTGGAAAATGCGGTGTAAATCGTAACTGGCGATTCAGGGCCGCCGCGCTCATAGCTTTGCAGGAGGCATCAGAATCTTACCTGGTGGGTTTTATGGAAGATGCCAACCATTGTGCCATGCACGCCGGCCGCATTACCATTCAGCCCAAAGATTTTAACCTAGTTCGCAAAATTCGCCAATGATCGTACGAGTACGTTTAACTGTTAAGATGGCGCGTTGGAGAAGTTCACTTTTGAGAGGCGAATGTTTCGGCACAATTGACCCTGCATACATGTCGGATGGACATTCGCGCCTATGTAGATATGCTCTGGTTTTCTAGTTTCTCAACACTTTGTTAAGTTTGCAATTTGTGGTATGTCCCTACAACAATGTATAATTAGATACGTTACTGTTATTTTTTGCAAACTTTTTGTTAAAGCAGCGTTATGTGCTGTTTATCTTTAAAAACTGAATAAACGACATCTGAAGCTTAGTAAACACTGACGATAAAATTACCACTGGCCGTACTGTCTGTCGCAACTTTATTGATCCAGTAAACAGAATGAACATGGTAGGAGAATATACAGCTAAGAAAAAAAAGCAGAGAAACTGCAACAACATCCAAAATCATAATTATTAGATACATCTACATGATAGTAACCTTATAATTGTCAACTATTGCTACCAAACAGCGCCGAGAATCTGTCCATCCGGCAGCGCACTCATTCGATGCCACCGACAAACTTATCAGCCGCAGCAAGGTAAAAAAACATAACGAAATAGAAAAAGATATTCTTTTACGCGTCATAACGTAAGACGATGCTGTTTCTGCTTTCTAGTCGCGAAAATGTTCAGAAGTCACTGCCCATTCAGAACGGAGCCGATGTTTCAGTTCCGAAAGATTCCACAGAGGTCGGGCGTGCACTATAACTACGATAGTTCCACAATCGTGTGGAGTGGCAGTCCCTTCGAGACAGATTGTCCGAATCTTCTGACATCGGCTGCTCCAGTTTACTTTCTGACAACTTTTCTTCCATCTCCTCTGGAAAGAACCACAAGAATACGAAGCTAATAAGTGAAGTAGATCCAACACGATGACCTTCTCACCGGTTGGAGCTTCTCCTCCACATGTGTACAGGGACCGCACTCCCCCGACGATGATGTTGTTTCTGATATACTCATGGTATGCTTCTTCGCGTTCAGGAAATCGCGTGGTCGTACGGATACGACTGCCTTCCATAATACCATTTCCCTCTCGTCTTCCGCTAGTATTTCCCTCACGTCTTCCGCTAGTAATAGAATTACATATACGATAGATATTACTTATAATCACATGTAACAGGGCAGGTTAATTAACGATCTCGACTACATGGTAATCTCGCACATGGGTTATTTAAACAACTGGTAACTGCATGGTATGATGTTGGTATTCATTTTTTAGACTGAACATTCTTTTTTCAGACTGAAAATCACTTTGCTGGCTAACCTGACAGATCCAGGTCGTGAATCCTGAACCGGAGTGGTGTTATTTTCCCTATTCTGCGAAACCACTTCCGGCTGCGACGAAGCAACAGATTCGTCAGGCATCTTTGGCAACGGCGCAATTTTGATTTTCGGCATCCTAAGGAGACCCTTATTTCAAATCCGACAAAACCAAGCAAGCACGGCAATTACAAGCGAAAAATTTTAGCAGATAGCAGCAGGTCTCGTTCTTACTCGAGCTCGGAATTAGTCTGCGGCTCCTTCGGGTTTCCATCAGTGAAGCTAGCTACTCAAGGAAAAAATATTAAAATCCAGAAGTCTCTGACCTATATAGCAAGTGTGTGATACTTTTGAAATTGTGACTTTTCCCAGTCCAGGCAGTCCGTGATTGACCCTGATCTTTATCCACAATCCGAACATCTGGGCAGCCAATGACATGCTCGATAAACAGTTTTCCCGGCAGCACATGACTTGCATTGAAAGGGCAAACAGCCACCTTCACGTCCGGATGGTTCTACAAATTAAGTTCTATCAGGCGCAGCAGGACCAAAGCAACCTGTTAAGCATGCAAGCTCTTTCCGACTGACACTCTGGCAAGTTGGGCTTACTGTACTGCAGCAGTAACGGTGCGAGATGAACGTAGCCACTATCCATTACAGATATTCTGTAGTACATTGTTGCGACTGCTAACACGCATACCCGCAACCTTACCTTTCGGCAGATCTGCAGATGACTCTCCATACGAAAACGGCGGATTTGATGAGATGTGTCGAAAGGGCAAGTATACGGGGCATCATCATCAAATCGCCAGTATCGTGCCAGGGCAAAGTCACCCAGTCTGTCGTCCATCTCTGTTTTGTCGTTCGTTTCGGCTGGTTTAGCCATCTTCACCCGAGGACTCCGGGGTCAAATCTGATTGTTACGGTAATCAACTTAATAATTTGGAAATGACCAACACGTAACACGTTAACTTTTCGTACGTTGAAATAAAATAAGGATTTTAAGGTACTCCTTGTGAGACTGCGATGCAAATCATGCAGTTCACTTTACCATTAATTTTGCTGCTGCTTCGACTGCTACACCGCGGCCGGCGACAAACAAAATCGGCCCGTTTATTTCCGCTATACACAGGGAATCAACCGGATAGCAGCAGTACAGGCTCCGTGATATTTAACTCAGGCGGATATAGGGAGCTGCCTGATAACTCCTGTGTTGCTAACTTTTTTAATCTCACTGATTGTTGTTTTTACAGAAAATGTGAACATTTTCATAGAGAGCATTCTAGAGCTCAAACTACGCGATAAGTGATTAAGTGAACCAGAGCCCGAAGGTTATCGCTACAGTACTGATATTAAGTTTTCCCTGTTCTTCCGCGCTGACGTCACAGCAGAGCATCCCAGTCTGGTATTTTTCTTCTCTTTCGGTGATGCTCCTTCTTTAGAACAACTTAAGAATACTGCAGGTTACAACAGGTATCCTTTATTAATTTTTTTTTGTTGATTTCCGTTATATTAATCGTGCATTCTTATAGGACCATCATACTCGTGGCGTGTATTGGCCAGGAGGCCACACGCGCGACGTTGAAGCCCTATTCTATGGTCTGATTCGCAGGATTAGGTAAGCAGTTCTGAAACAAGATGTTACGGAATATTTCGCCTGCGAATAATTTGCAGGTGTGATCTTGATTGGTAGAAATTCCGCACTTGTAGGGTACTGCTTATTTTTTCCGCATAATATATCTCCGTATTGTTACCACTATTACGTGGTTGTCAGTTTCTGCTGTCCCAGAACATTTTTTTCTGCTATTACGCGACTGCGATTTTTGGTTGTAATACTAATAAACATCATTTCTAGTGCCTTGCGGGATGGCTCCCTTATCATCCGCTCTCTACTTTTCGCGGACGGCCCCAGGCTTCAAGGTTGCGAATGCATGGTTGTGGTCTTGTGTCCGTAATGCCTCCTCCGAGCGTCCTCCGTCAGAAATTATATTCGATAAAACAACGAAGTTTGGCCCTAAATCCATCTGGTTTAATGATCCTGCTTTAGATTCTGCAGCTGCGAAAGTAGGTGTTGAAATCTGGAGATACTCAGAGGAACATAACGAAAAACGCGAAGCATATTCATGAAAATTTTCATTGTTGGAATTCCCCATCCCCGTTCTTTTAGAATATGATTCGTGAGCTAGAAAAGCCTTGATTTGCCATAAAAAAGCAGTCTTAGTCTCAAACGAGGCTGCTTCTCATACGGTCATATTCTCATTTTTAATTTCCACTCGGCGTAGACGGTTCTAGCAAGCTTAGACAACAGCAAAGTATGACTGGAAATCAATGTAACAAAGGAAAACTGATGTTCGGAAAAAAATTGCGGGTGCACCATGACTCCATGAGTTACGACAAAAGTTGCTGGAGATGCACTAATATTTTTGGCTTACGTTAACATAATAAAGTCTGAATTAAAACATCAGATATCTTAATATACAAATACTGGGGTAGTTTTGAAAAAAAATAGATTGTAGATATGGAAGTCAGTTAATTAAGATTGTTCCTAATATTGTTAACCGGTTTTTGGTCGCTGCCGGTTACGACCTATATTTCGAGTTTGGACGGAGTCACTGTTTTGATGCGTCCCTTTGTTTCGTAGCAATCTGTTCGATTACGGCCGTCGACGCTGCTGTACGCTGGAAAAAGTCGCGACGGGAAGAGTCATATCTTGGTAAGACCATAAGCACTGCTGATGTTACAATCTGTAGCTTTTTCAAATTCGTCGAAATATTTGTTTGATCTGTCTTCTTATAGAGATCTGCGCAGTATCTGCACAGGGAGCTCCCGGTGCGACTCGCTCATCGGGTTGCCGGTTTCCGGTCGTTGCCTTTTATTGTGGGATGCAATCCACATATTGCAGAGGTGCACGAACTGTACATCCGGGCGTTTCATATTTTAAATAGTTTCCCTCCGGTGAGTTAAATATGGTCTGATTTCTTGATCCTGGGTTAGGTATGCCATGTGGTGTTGTTTGCAGATTAAAGCGTTTGAAGATGAGCAGAAGTACAGTAATATCGTACGGGAGTTGCTGCATGAGTTTAGCGATGTTGTGACCACTTTAGCAGAGGGTTTCAAAGATTGTCGAGAATATATGACGGTAAGTTCATAGCTTACGATTTTTTTCGTATGTACTTATCTATATGTCTTGTCACATGGAATTCTTTTTCTAACAGCAGCAAGAATGTGTCTGTGGTAATCGAAGACCAGCTCGATGCTGTGGTTATCGGTTTAACCGATTCGGTTATGCTTGTTTTTTTCAGATAGCGATTTTACCTAATTGCAGTTTATGACTATTGCATAGTATTCCAAGACATCAGAATACGTGACGTTTTCTAATTCGATGGACGTTGATAGCGAGATTTATTCTTTAATCTAGAGGGAAACACTGAAAGCATTTTTGGATCGCACGTTGACTTCTCGATTGGGAATTCGTCTTCTTGCGGAGCATCATCTGGCTTTGCACGAAGAAAGGCCGAATTTTATTGGTGTTATTTGCGTTAACATGAATCTTCACCGAACGGTGGAAAAATGGGCAGAATTCACAAGGTAATTTTCTCTTGACCAATCGCAGTGTTCCAAGGTCACGATTATTTTCTTTTCTATTCACTGGAGTGCATTTGTGCTTTCAGGTATTAGCTAAGAGAATATTCATTGGCTGGTGGTACAAAAGTCACTTACGTGATCTATGTTCACAGGGAGCTTTGTCTGAATAAATTTGGAAAGGCACCCCAAGTGAAAATTAGCGGCCATCTTGAAGCATCGTTTCCATATGTTTCCGCTCCTTTGGATTACATACTACCGGAATTGTTGAAAAACGCAATGAGGCATGTTTCTGTTTTCTTTCATGAATATTCACTTCGCCATTTATTTGCGACTTTGCGTTACCATCCATTATCGAATGCATTCGTAGGGCCACAGTTGAGAATCATCATGACGTCGACGTGGATACGATACCCAGTGTCCATGTTGTTTTGGCCAATAACGATGTTGATTTTATTATTCGAATTTCTGATCGGGGTGCTGGAATTCCTCACCGGCATATCCCTTATGTGTTTGATTACCATTACACTACGGCTTCGTTATTTTATTCGGATAGTACTGGGGACAAGGAGCCGGGATATATGGATGATTTTATATCCATGGCCAATCCGGGTGTTACCAGAGGACCAATGCATGGGTATGTGAGCGATGCACAACTGTAATGATCATGCTTCTGTTGGGTGCATAATTATAACTTACCCTTTTCGCTTCTTCAGTTAGAGTTAAGCAGTGGCCAATATGCTCGGCCGAAAATCGCAATGATATATAACTTGAGCACTGTATAGTACCGTATAATTATATACTATTTATAATATATAATTATATAATATTTATATGTACACTTTGATAATATATTATTACCTAATCTGACAATGAGCGCAAACTATCAAAAACGTTGTCTGGATCCACTCTATGTATTTTGGGGTTAAATGGTATGGTTGACGTCTGAGTAAACGAAACTGATGTGTAAAGGTTTGGTTTTGGATTGCCCACATCACAAGCGTATGCGGAATATCTTGGTGGTTCTTTGAAAGTCGAATCGATGCAAGGTTTGGGAACGGATGTTTACCTGCGACTTCGCCATCTGGATGACAGTAAAGATAGCTTCCGGGTTTGATGGGGAAAACTACGGCAGCCAAAGTTGCAATAAACTAATCGTGGCATGTGAATGCTCAGTTAAAGTTACCTTGGTCCATATATTGCGGCCTTAATTACTGTCAGTGTGATCTGTTGTTTTTTTACTCTCTGGTTCTGTGCAAAGTTAACTTGTCAAATGGTGAATCTCAGTTCAGAATCTCCTCGTGAGACAGCTTTAAGTATCTATAGATTTAGAGTTTTTAATGTTAGAGCTTTTAACTGCATTCGTCGTTATCGTTGTATTTCTCCAGTGCGCTCTCAACACTTGTTTGTGCCAGGAACTGAATGAATACAACTGAACTGTATCGTGACCTGTGCGTGCTGCAAAGTGCGCATTATATTCGAATTGTACCGAACCACACCAAGCAAAAGCGGTTTATTTTTTGTATCAGTGTCAGTAAATTTGCGAAGGATTTGTAGTAGGTTTTAATCCTTTCGATATTCAGGAACCTTATGTACATATTTTTTACGAAAATGCTTCAAGTATGCAGGTGCTGTTCTAAATTTACCGGCACATGCATTGCCAACGGGCTTCGCCGATATCGATTTTTGCCGGTTGTTGAACAGCCTAACCACACAACAATAACTTCAGGGTCTACAAGACATAAAGAGGATGCTCACAATCAGCTTACGTATAGCAATATGTATTTCAGCGGTATGCAACATTGATGCAGCACGTTTGCGCTCAAACCGGCCTGTACGACGTGGATTTATCGACGTCGTAAATGCCGCTGAAGAGCCGATTTGTGCATACAGTACCTTTTTAGAAATTTCTAGCAAATTATTTTTGCTTGCGTATCGAAAGAATCGTCATTCCCTCGTAAAGATTATTTGTTATCTAAAGGTAAAAGTACCGGAAGTACTGTGGTCTGGCCCAAGAGAAGCAATCTGTGCCATGGATATCTTTTCCAAAGTGTCTGTTTTTTGCTTACTTGCATACCTGAATCTTTTGCACGTGGATTTGTCGGCTAGTAGAGATGTCAAAGGATCCATTCCTTTGGACGGCTGGACGTTCGACAAGGTAATCATTAGAAAAACCAATTTTCAGCATTCGAGAATAATTTTCTGACAGCGACAAAGGGAAACAGCACAGAGTTGTTACGGCACAATTTCCGAACACGGCTTAATTCAGCAAAGGGGCACTATTTCTAGAACGTGAATCAGACTAGATAGAAAGATAGTAACACCGTAGTAAAACCTACCAGTAACACCGTAGAAAACTGTTGTACTGCCATGTCAATGGTTCCGCTTGCACAAGGCTTGCAAGTATTTCTACTACTGCTGTCATTTATCAGATACATTTACAACGATTTTCTAAAAGCCGTTATAGCTTTACAGCTGTGAATCCCATTCCGTAAATGAGTAAACTACTATTTCAACACAACTAACTCTAAACTGAATCTTGTAGGTGTTTATGTATAAAAAACTCACAAGGTAAATTTAGTTACAGACAAATCATATAGACAGATAAATCTACGTCTGTATGAGCTTTTCTTAAACATTTAAAGTCATGCCGCATAATATTATCTACTTGTGGCCAACATCAGATCAGTAATAATGTATCTGTAACAACCCGCCTTCATACGAAACCAAAATATTAATCAGCGCAGCAAAAGTACAGCGCAAACCTGACTGCTTTTCACGTTAGCTATTTTTCGGTAACATCGTCAAAAGTAAAAGTATTCAGAAATGTCTTATCATAGTCGGTTACGTTTTGGTCGTGAATGTACGTTCTCTTCGTTTATTACCCTTGTAAATACTTCCCGTCTGTTAATACCATCTAATGTTTATCATACACTTTTATTTTGAACTTTTTTTTTAACAGCTGTTAAAATTTCACCAACCCAATACGACTCGGAAACTGTATATACAAATACCCTAGCAATTTAAATTGTTGGACACCAATGGCAATCAGTAAACAAATCGCCGAGCAAAATTTCTTCTGACCTTAGGATTTTTTGTGTGCAGTTAACAAATAATGTATAGATTTTATGTGCAGTATATATTGTTTCAGATCCTTCCGTTTTTCAAAGTCGCCGTTGTCAAATTTGATCGCATATTTCCTCATGGGGACAAGCATGACGAATATACAAAAGTTGTCGAAGCCGCACATGCGAATCCGGACCTACTGTGTGCCGAAGTGAATATCGCAGGTTTACAATCAATTCTGTGTTTTTTTAGTTTCTTGTCTTATAAATCATAATATCTGGGATAGCCAATAAGTAGCCATAGGTATGTATTAGATGACAGTTTAGATGTGTCGCTTAAGGAAATTTGGTTTCGGTAATTTTGTACATAGTTGCGATCCGTAAAGTCTTTAACACAATATGTTTAGCATTTGAACTTTTGTTTAACAGATTACGGTGACCACGACAAAAGAAACGCTGACTTAGCCGAACGTTTCAACGTCACGAAGGAAGATTATCCTCAACTCAAACTGTTCATACGAGGCAACAAAACCCCAATTGACTATACCGGAAGCTGGCAAGCGGATGATATCAAACGATTTCTTAAGTCAAAAGGAGGTAATTAAGGTCGAACCTTCGGGCAGTACGAACGCATTAACCCAAAGAATCGACATGATGATACTAATTAATACAGAGAGCATCATAGTTTCCATTTCGATAATTATCCCGCATGAATTCGCATACTTCCTCGTTATCGTATAAAGTCGTCAAGAAAATGAAACGCATTTCTCTAAAGTTTAAAGAAAACCGCAAATAAGATTCTCCCATCATGAAAGTTTTTGCAAAATAAAAGCGATAATGATTGTTTAACTACTTTGCCAGAAATCTAAAGTTGTATTGTAACTGTGTTGCAGGAATATGGGTTGGTTTGGCAGCCTGTATCGAAGAGTTTGATGAGCTGGCGCGATTATTCACAGCCGAAGAAGACAACGATAAACGCAAGGCGCTACTCGAAGAAGCAGAAAAGACGGCTGCCGAAATTAGTGATCCCACCGCCAAAAGCAACGCGAAGGTCTATCTCATCACAATGAAAAAGATTCTGGAAAAAGGCAAAGGATTTGTCGCCGATGAAATTCAGCGCGTGGAGAAGTTACAAAGCGGAAAACTTTCCGAAACCAAAAAGCAGGATCTCAAGCATCGTATCAATATTTTACATTCCTTTAAAGACGAGCTATAAGAGTACGAGTTATATTTACCAGATAGAAAATAAACAATGATTATTTTCTGTTCGCGCAGTACCGTAACAAACTGCTTCATTTGTTTCAACAAGTAACATTTCTGCTATAACGGTTAATTTTAATAAATTCCCACCATTTTGTAACAAGAACATTTTGAGTCAAACGAGAAAAACGAACAGGATGCCAAACAATGTTCAATTGTACACCAAAAGCCAAAAATCGAAAAAAAACTTCCCAGTTCAACAACGTTATGGAGTGTTCTCGTTGTTTATGAAAAACAGCTGTAGCCCGACAATTCCACAGTCTGTTGGT
>JAQGAU010001513.1:0-18978 GCA_034698045.1 Paramacrobiotus richtersi | reverse complement strand
CTTTTTATCTGAAGCGTAACAATTTTGCATATTACTACAGACATTACAAAGCTATTACACAGTTTACCGGACTGTTCTCATTACCGAAACATAGTGGACTACACGAGATCGTGATCTTAGATAACAGTATCTCCAGTGAGGAACTGGAAACTGCACTGTACTATGCCCTGCAACCAAACATCGGTAATGATGAAGGAACGTGTCAATAGAACTGTTACAATAAATGCAACCAATTAACATTAATTTGACCCTATTTGCAGAAGCATACGTTCAAAACGGCGGCGAGAATGTGACCGGCATTCTAATCCTTTTCCCTTTCGGATATGACTACATCGGCCCTGTGTTTACGGAAACCGGGTAACTATCCATTTTCAGGAGGTTTGACTTGCACAGTATTATCAGGAATCCAAATGGAATACTGAGTCACTGACAAACAGTTTACCCTACAATCGGTACATGTACTGTAGATGTGGGGCGCGCCGGACCGATTTACTGCATGGCTTCGTTAATCTACTTCATCCTAACTCTCACAAAATACCCAGAATGGGTTTTAACTTGCATATCTTCATTATTAGCTAGTTTCACCACCGTCTGATTATTCGAATTTCGATTATTTCGATTTTTTTTGATTGGTCGGGAGAGTTCGGCCCACTTTTTCAACAATCAACATAATCCATTTCAGAATAATCTTACTGTGAAGGTAGCTATGCTACACTGAAAAATTTCGGAACAGATGAACTTTACAATCTCGGTTGCTTACGCCATGATGACGGAAGTGTAAGTTTAGAGAATAAAGAAGTGTGAGCCAAGCCATTACTTATTTCTATCCGTTGCAAAATATCTGCAAAGGTCGAAGACAGATTTATAATTATAATAATAATTTACAATTTATAAATAGAATTTAATTAACTATGATTTATACATTCTGTAATTTCTAATTCATTATTAGATAAATTTATAAGTTAGTCAGCCTTCCTTTACTTTCATTTTTCCACATAGATCGCCCGTTCGTAATGTTGTCTACATATTTGCTGTGTCGGACCTCGTCCACCAAAACATCGATCTCGCTCGACAGTCCGACAGATATGCAACTCCTGCAGTATTGCAAAAGATACCTTTACCAAACAAAGAGGACTTCATCCGGCGCCTGAGGACGAAAGGGGTGGAGGTTTATGCAGGACCCATTTACACGGGACACACTGTCCTTGTCCAAGGTGTTCCACAGACGCTTAATTATGACCAAATAAAACGGGATTTGATCAGTGAGCTGGAAACAACTCATAATAAATCTTACTCAACGTGGGATCGTTCGACCAACATCGATGTTCCATGCAACATGAGCAAAGGAGATGTTAGGGTGCAACTAGGACTACCGTTCACGGGGATAATAATACCCAATTCTAACGACTCCTACAACCAGTACGCGCGACAATAGTATGTATTTTCGCAATAATTACAGTTTATTACTGTAAATCGTTTTGTTCTCGTAGAATCTCGGTGACCAATATCCCGTATTTGATAACCGTCAGGGATAGGATTTATGCATCATATAATGATCCTATAGCAACTGAACAACATGCCACTTACTTGTCGTACCGCGATATTTATGATCAGAATAAAACTGTTCCCTTTTCCGATCAGATTTTCCGGTTGCACAGTTCGCTACCGGTCAATTTTCAGCTGCTACCGATACTGGGAAATTATGTTGCCAAATTCCTGAATAATAAACTAGGTACGGTGGAACTCGGTTCATGCATACATAGTCTTGGCGATTGGCTCACCGCCCCGGGGTGCACCCTGTGTTCCCACCTAATATTCAAAATAATCCATTTAATAGCAAGTCTTTCGATCTGGTTCATTCCTCCAAAATGAACAAAAAAATCAGTTTTCTGCTATTCTCAAACAGCTAGAAATGCAACTTTGCGTGCGTGAGCTTGTGGGTGATTTTTAAGCCATGCTTCGAAGAAATAGAAGTACTGGGCATTTCTAACTTTTCAGGAAACACCAACTTATCCACCGTTGTTCGATTCGTCGAACCGGACCTGACTAACGCAACCACAGTTAATTTAGTTATTCACCTAGCCATAAATAATGAAGGGGTAATCGCTCTGGACTCACGTTTGTTCTACGCCAGGCAGATATATCAGTATTTGGAAGGATTGCGGATCGATTTGCACAACTCATCCGAATCCGGGAGCAGCACTAACTTCATCCGGCTCAGCCGTCGACCATTTCCACAGACATCAGCGCCTCAGCGACAAAACTTTCTCCAAAACTGCAAAAACGGGAAAATTGTCGTGGGTGGAGACGAAAGCAAATATGGCGACTGTCCTTTATCAGGAGCGTTCAGTCTGCCTTTGTCTCAGACAGGCGGTGATTTCCCGGTACATAGTTGTCAGCAGTAGTAGTGCTTCAGAGCACTTGCAGTATACATGAACATTTTCGTTTTTTGTGTGGTTCCTACGTAGTCAGCTGGCGAAATAATCGACCTTGTGGAAAAAGCGTTTGCGGAGGCCAATCCCATCACATTTAACGAAGCATATTACACGGTATCCTTGAACAAGCGTGAAGATATTTTCCAGAACGAACACGGGTAATCTTCTGGCAACGATCAATAAGTCTGTGCAAGTTAGAGCAATAATCTTCTGATTTCAGGTTTCGTATAGTCCGGTTCGACTTTTGCTTTTCTTATTTCAACCTTGAAAGCGAAAAGTTTTGGAATGTCTGGCGATTTCCGACGGATGCAATTGTCAAAAGCCTGTCGAAGTTTAATCCACCTATGTAGATATACAAAGCAGTTTGTAGCTGATCCCGTAGGATAGTTTATGTGTTTTCGTTTTCAGCACGATAGGACATCTTCTGAATAAACAAACATCCCAATGCAATTCCTTGCAAGAGACTGTATCAAACAGTACCTCGAAGGAATCCGAGAGCGCTGCAGTATCGTTGGACGTGGATGCCGTATTAGGGAACAACAACTTCTCACTGTATCTGGAGTTTGTCGATCCGATCATCCAGCCCAGTATGGAGTATCAGTACATGGTACCGGTACGCCTGCATCGCATAGTGACGGCTTTCTGCTATCGGTCGTTTGATTTTTTCGTCGATTGATAGTATCCACGACAGGAAAAATTCAAGAATGTTCTTCGGGCCGTTGGCGATGCTTTTACCGAAGCAAATCTCCAGAAAACCGATTATGCTATTTTGACCGTTACCTTAATTGGGTATGATGACAATCTTTGGACAACTGAAGGGTAAATACCTTTCTTTTCAAAGCACTACGTGTACCGCACTCCCAGGTTTAAAATGGGTTAATTCCTGCGAATGATTATGGCGCCACAAGTAATTCCTTTTTCGGAATGTTGGGAATCCGTTACTGCTCTATCTCACTTTATCTTTCCATCTTGTTCTTTTGCGCCAAGTTTGGCAGTTGTCTAATTCAGCAGGACTAGATTTGCTTAAGATGTTCGAAGCGCTGTTTTCTTTTCGATAATACAGGCTGCAGGCTACAAAATTTGACTTCACCGTTGTGCATTCCGGTACGGAGCCCAATCCCAGTGGAGTTACGTGGCGACATCCCACCAGGAAAGTTCTTGAAACTCATCTCCAGAAGACTGCATCCGCCCGATTAGCAAGGGGTCCGTTGACGTATTAAACCGCAATATGTTTTGACCCTGCTGCCAACGTGTGCGAGAAAATGGATTTGATGCAGACAGGTATCTTTTAGCGTCCTGTGCGGCTGCTGTTTTCCGTTACACATGCGCGGCCCGCAAGCGATGTACATCTTGTTATCGGTGTCCGTTTACTGAGCATTCTTGTCTGGCGTGTTAGCCCTATTAAAACAAGAAATCTTACTACTGCCGGGTTGGCCCAGAGTGCTTGTTTTGCTACGTACAAGCATGTCCGGGTACCGACCCAATGGGATGCCCCGTTACATTTACCGATTAGAGGTATTCATGCTGTGTGCTCGGTCATGAACTACAAAAATTCTTTAGTAAGCATGCTTACAGTACGGGTGTATCCTAAACGTGGCGACCACGGACGTGGTTGTGGTCGGCTGCGGTTGTGGTTTCCGGTGACCTTGTGGTCGACGGTGGTTGTGGTTTGCTGTGACCTTTGGTGGCCGTTAGTGGTTAACAGTGGTTGTGGTTGAATGCGGACCAAATCTCCCGTTCAGTGTTCAGCGTTATCGCCGCTCTGACTTTGCCGCTTTGTAACTTAACGCTTCTGAAGCTGTCTGAATTCGTTCGCTCTACATAATTTTTATTGAACCTAAATTTTTGTTAGGTCAAACGCTTACGGCACCGATGGTATGCCTTTGCGTAACATGTCAAACCTGCTAGCACATGGTTAGTATTGATTCTCAATTATTTAAATCCTTCAACTTTCAGCTACTGAGCTTGGCAGTACTTATGTTTTAATGTGTACTGATGGTTCCTGTACTACATCCTGTTATTGTCCTGTTGCTGTTCTGTCCTGCATCGATGCAGTGCTTGTCATTCCTGCACGTTGCACTGTGTTGTTTATTAGTGTGTGTAATGAAAAAGTTAGTATTCAGACACGGCAAGAAGAGCCCGACTGTGCGGCTGTTTCCCATGGAATTTGACCAATATATACTTCTGAAGTATGACTATCTGCCATGCTGTCTCACATTTGGTTGAAAAAAGGACACGCTGAAGATCTCAGCTCTATGAGTAACTGGAGAAATAGTTGGCGTTTACCCATAACAAGCCCTGATCTGTAGGGAACTATCCCTGCATGTGTATTCACCAAAATCTTAGAATATCATAAAGTTCGGATTCTTGGCCGACTAAACCCGTCTTAGGAAAGCCGCCCAAATAGCCGCACAATGAGACTCTTCTTGATATGTGCTAGCAGGTTTGACATTTTGCACAAAGGCAAGCCATCGGGGGTGTAAGCGTTTGACCTAATAGTAATAATTTTACGTTCGATAAAAATAACGTATAACGAACGAATTCAGACAGCTTCAGAAGCGTTAAAGGACAAAACGGTAAAATCAGAGAGGCGATAACGCCGAACACTGAACGGCAGATTTGGACCGTATTCAACCACAACCACCGTCGACCACAAGGTCACCGGAAACCACAGCCGGCCACAACCACGGCCATGGTCGCCACGTTTTAGATACACCCTTACAGTACTGCTGATGCATGCCCCATATTCTCAGCTTTTTTCCCAAGTCGAAGGTCCCATTGAGTTTTCGCCGGTGCGTTGTGCACAGAACACACAAAGCTTTTTGCAATAATGTTCACCGCGTATTTTTTTACACACTCACAGTCCTTCTTCCACGATTAACAGTCGCACGATAATAGCAGACGAATTCAGATTGTGCATGCTGAGTTCTTGCATCACAGTTCCATACATAAATATTTTGTGCAGTGTCTATGTCTGTGTGCAGGTACAATGGGCCTATGTCGAAACAGAGCCCTTAGGTGCTTCTCCGTTTTGGGACCAAAATAGATATAGTAGAAAAGGTCTGGTACAAAGCTCTCACTTTACTTTTTTACCGACTAAAAAATTAAACTCAGTACTGCTTGCTGCCGGTTCCAAATAATTTTAATATCTTCTGCTGCTGTGGAAACGATGGCGTTTCCTGATTGATATTCCACCCAGTTATCCGTATACCTGCACTCATACATGTGTAGAAATTGGTTAAAATACAGACGGGAAAGACAAAACCGGCTAAACGGGTTTAAAATTAATCGGCCGATATTGGATGATTTCCAGTTCCCACGATCGGCACCACATGGCTGTTTGCGTGTCCTTTGAACAGATACGCTAAGGTGCACAAAACTTGTGAAACGGTATAGCGTTCGTGATCTGGCTCACTGGACGACCTTCGATTATATCTTCCGGTAGTACGATCGGTGGTTATCAAGGACATCTTGCAGTAGCCTGTGCCAGGTGTGGACACTAATATAAACCCTCGCACTGTTTCAAGAACGGATGCTTGTTTCTTTTCCCAGATAATTTGCTTAAACACATATCTGTTTTACACACACACCCATTCTAGTAATTGTCTTTAGAAAGGTGACATAACATATCTGCCTAGCAGGTGTTTTGTAGTCAAAGCGACAAAAATGAACAGAATACTGTTCGCCTTATTGATTTGCATCGCAACATCGCTATGTGAGGTGCGAAAACTCAACACCGCATTTGGTGTGGAGGGAGAAACCACCACCGTTGCGGGTTCGTGCTACGTTTTTACAACTGCCTGTACATTTTCCTCTTGACTCACCAACGGTTTGTCGATTCCAGGTTTTCCAGGCGTCAACGTTAGCGCACATCCACTAACTGACTCCTTCTGCCCCACTCGTACTGTACCAAATAATGACGTGGCATATGCAATAAAAGAAAGCAGCGGTGTGACTTTTTATCTGAAGCGTAACAGCTTGCAGAATTATTACAGCGACCCATATACAATTCTGACCCAATTTGTCGGACGACTGACACTTCCGGAACATAATATTGGACTACACGAAGTGGTGACCTTACCAAACAATCTTTCCACTGAGGAATTAGAATCGGCGCTGTATTATGCCTGGCAACCGACGATTGGTAAGAATGATCGAATCCGCGAGTAGACACACTTTTCGCTGCTAACGCCGCAGTTACAAAAAGTGTCGCTGCCGTGGGCAACTAATACGTATCAGTCCCTTGGTACCGGACTATGGCAAACGAAATGACACATCGCAATCAAAAATGAAATCCACAACAGCTATAAGGTCAGATTAAGTTAACATTGGGATGGTGTAATCTCCACATAATACAGCACACTGTTTCGCAGGAAAACGCTTTAGTAATCCGGATCAAAAAATCCTTTGTACCAGTTTGACATAGGTTAGACGTGAAGTGACGTTCTCACCACAAATGCTGATTTAATACCGCAACAGCATACAAAAAATTTCTGGCTTCTGGTTTTATTTGTGATCCGATCGTCATCTGACTGCTTTGCTCAGACAGACCAATGGGCACCGCTGGTGTCAGTGTGACCGGTGTTAAGGCAGACGTTGGAAATATAAAATATGTCCGGTGTCAAAGGTTAATACTTAATTAATGTGTATGAATGTTTGTAGAGGCACATGTGAACAGTACCGGCAAGAACGTGACGGCCGTTCGGATCCTTTCCCTTTTCGGTGACTCTAGCCCTGGGTTTACTAAAACCGGGTAATTACATATCTATTCTTCAGAGATGATTAATATTATAGCATTCTAGAGGTTATTCTTCCCGATTTCACAGATTCTTAAATTGATTCACGTCCATATTATGCGTTTCAACCAACATAAGAATCGCCACAAGACGGAGAATGAATCAAGGCCGGTACGAATCTGGAAGGCGGTGTAAATTTCGTAAGCCGGCAAATGTTAGCAGGATACGTACAGTACTCCAGCTCATGCAAGCCCCACAACTGCTTGCATACAGTTAGTTGGTATTTGAACCACCTGTCTGTTTCAAGTATTTCAGAAGACAAAAATATTTCAGCTCTCATTTCAGAAGATAGGTGTAATGTCAGTTCGTCATATCGTTTTTCGGATTAGGTTGTACGTTCGTCCACTTGTCTACACGCTAACTGTTTCGGATGTTCTCCCTCGAAACATCGGTCCTGCTCAGTCTGGCAGTCGGCAGTCTGGCAGATATGCAGCTCCTGTGTTAAAGAAAGTACCCCCACCAACCAAGGACGACTTCATCCGACGCCTTAACACGAAACGTGTGGCGGTTTTCGAAGGACCTACTTACAACCGCGGAAATGTGCTCTTCCTTAACGGCACTGCGCATACACTCAGTTTTGAACAGATGAAACAGGATCTTATCAGTGAACTGGAAACGTCCAATAACAAGTCTTCACACACTGGGATTGTGTGACCGAAGACTGTCGCTCTCTCCCATGCAACATGCTCAAAGGAGACCTGAAGGTGCTGTTGGGTACACCGGTCGAGATGCTGGTGATACCTGTGGTTGGCAATGTTTACAGCCAGTACGTATGACAATATTCAGCTTTTAATGATTTTTCTACCAATCCACTTATTTGACAGTTATACTCCTTTCTCGGAAATCTGATGGTTGCTTAACTGGCCTTTCAGACTTCCCGTCACTTACGTTCCTTATATGATAACGGTCAGGGATAAGATGTATGCCTCCTACGTGGACCTGTCTTCCATAAATGAACAACGCATCCACCACGTACACTGGAGCATCATTTATAACTCAAATAAGACGATGACTCCTTCCTCGAATATTTTTCGGCTGTATAGCACCCTGCCCGTCAATTTCCAACTGCTACCGGTACTCGGCAAATCTGTGGCCAAGTTTCTGAGTGATAAACTGGGTAAGTTCGTAATACGTAAACGATAGTCAGCTGGTGTGTTACCAAACATTTGCCGACTTTCTCTGCCCAAGGTACCTGCAAAAGAACACACCTTCACGTGTGTTTGCCGGTTTCGAACTGTAATCCGTGCTAAAATTCTAACCGTTTAACCGAACAATTGCCTGAAAGAAGACCAACGTATAACACGTCCAATAAAGCCTGCAGATGAAAGGTTGTTTGTTATGTTGCGAGCGGGGACGCAGCATTGGTAGTTGCAAATAGCATAGACATCTAACGACGAGCAAGCCCCGAATGAGACAGAACGCGGCCACGCACACACTTCTGCGTCTGTTGTTCCAAAGTGGCGTATGCGCAGTGTTTCTCCCGTAGAATTGTACGTTGTGACCTGCGAGTGTTTTCTGCGGCTTGTTTTCATCTCCATCAAAAGTGGCACACTATAGCTCAAAAGATAGAGAAACAAATTGGATAGGAGTCTTAAGTAGTATCCAAACTTGTTGGTTCGAAAAGGAATTGTTGTCATTTCTAGTTCACATAGGAGTCTACGAAAGGTCTTTGCAACGGTCTCGTAGACTCGTAATTCTACAAGTCCCTTTGTACACACATGTACATTTCAATAAACGTCGCGTAAACGAATGAAACATTCATGGGCAGCACATGTGTTCACATAAATTAGAAACAATCCTGCCTCTACACATTGTGTTTCCGACGATATTAAAATTCGGACACGGGTTTTTAGGAAACTCCAAACTATCCATTATCGTCCGCTTCGCGAATCTTGACCTAGACAACGCCTATGCAGTTAATCTAGCTATTCAATTAACAGTAAATACACGCACGACAACTTCTTTGGATGCTTCATTATTCTACGGCAAGCAGGTGTACGACTATTTGGAAGGGTTACGGATCGATTTGAACACCGCAACTGACCCAGATGGCCGCAGCAACACCATTCAGCTCAGCCGTCAGCCATTTCCTGAGACAATAAACCCTCATCGGCAAACATTCCTCCAAAACTGCAAAGATGGGCAGATAAGAGTGGACGAAACGAATCATGGCGACTGTCCATTATCAGATACATTCAGTCTACACTTGCTGCAGATAAGCGGTGACTTGCCGGTAAAACTGACCGTAACTGACCGTAAATCTGCTGAAAGACTGAATATTTGTTCCACCTTTGTTCCATTTTCTTGTGGTGGAACATTTGTTCCTAGTCAAGTGACCAAATACTTCAGCTTGTGAAAGAGGCGTTCGCGGAGGCGAATCCCCTCACACTGAACGAGGCATATTACACCGTATCCCTGAAAGAGCGTGAGGAGACTTTCCGAACTGCACACGGGTGATTTAGTAAACGTTACCTTGCGCGTTATAACAGTTACGTTCAATAATATGTGGATTTCAGCCTTCGTATTGTCCGGTTCGACTTTAGCTTTTCGTATTTCAACCTTGAAAGCGGAACGCACTGGAACGTTTGGAGATTTCCGACGGATGTGATTGTCAGAAGACTGTCCAAGCTTAATCCACCCGTGTAAACAAAGCAGAAACGCATATTTTCAAGCTAATTCAGTAAGATAGTCAGAGTTATTTTTCAGAACGATAGGATACTCTTCGAGTAAACACGTAAGCAACTGCACTGTGCAAGAGTCTGAGCCAGGCAATCCATCCAAGAAAACTGATCATGAAAGTTCAGGATCATTACTGGATGCGGAGGCAAAACTCGCGAACAGTACGTTCTCACTGTACTTGGTGGATGTGGTGAATGTCAGTCGATCGCTCATTGAAGTACCGGACTACATGTACGACCATCGGTCACCCGTTGTAAGTGTTCCGTAAACATATTCATCAGGTCTGCGCGCGGGAGAACTTTCGTGCGAGGCAGTCAGTTAACTTACGCGAAATCGAAGAGTCGGCGTTTGTACGCAAGAACTCACCAGTTTGCTTGACGTGACAAAACTCCCGCGTGCAGACGAACAAGCGAGCGCGAAAACATTTCACGCGTAGCCACTGCGATCAATGTTCTCCATAACTGTCGGCTTCCTTCTTACTTTATTGTGGTCGAGTAATTTTATTCGTTTATGGATAGGAGGTACTGCGAGAAAAATCCGAAAATATCCTGGGTGCTGTTACCGAAGCTTTCACCGAAGTAAATCAAATCCCCAAACCCGTGAAACTGTCATAACTATTACCTTAGCTGGCTACGACGACGATTTTTGGACAGTTGACGGGTAGGTATCTTCCTTTGCAAAGCAGCGCTAATATCAGTTTTTATTGGAGTTTTTATCGTGTCAACATTGTCTTTGGGCTTCTGCCAAATAAATACTAATATCAGTACGCAGTACAGTACTCTACTAAAGATTTACCGTACGGTTGCTAAAACGTTTTTTTTTGTCGATTATTTAGGAAGCAGGTTACAAAATGTGACTTTACCGTTGTGCATGCGGAAACAGTACCCCATCACGGTGGGAGTACCTGGCAATATCTCACCACCATGGTCCTCCAAAAACACCTCCAGAAGGCCGCATCCGTCCGATTAGCCAATTATCCGTTGTACTAAACCCAGTTTTTAACAACTTTCATTGCGAATAGTTTTCGAAAAGGACTTTCTTGGCTTTGTGAGATAGGTATGTTTTGCGGCATGTTTGCTAGTGTTTCGACGATCTTTCGTTTATACAAATTTGACCTTATTCATAATTATTGAGCCGAGCATTCCGTTCGTTTAAGGCTGAGATTTCGCGTGATTATGCTGTTAATCATTGCAACATCTAGTTGAACGTCCAAACAACAGAGTTTGAGTTCCACTCCTTTCGGGATTGCATAAAGGTGGTACTGGATGATTTCTTATCGAGTGTGTAATCTCCTACCGTGCGTGTGTTTAGGTTTCATTTACGTGTGCGTTGGACCCGGTTCGAGTTTCGCAGTACTGCGTAACATGTCAATTCCTCATAGAATACCTCACTTAGGACAAGAGATTCTGCCTTTGGATACCATTAATGTGTATCCAAAGGACAACCTCTGGTTTGGGATGTCACGATTCGGGATACGGTCCGCGACACGTACATCAACGCGACGTCTAAATGCGCCGGAGCAGCTGCAGAAGAGGCGGCCTTGCAAAAGAAGCACCACTACCGTACAATTCTGGATCGATGTGTTTTTGTTCCGTTAGCTTGCGAGTCCTTTGGAGTGTGGTGTGAGTCCGCAGTTGTTTTGTTTAAAGAAACTGGCAAACGGTTGCTTTTACGGACAGGAGAAAGCAGATCAACTTGTTTTTTGTTTTAGCGCTTAAGCATGGAAATAATGCGCGGTAATGTTAATTTGATTTTGGCTACTGTTCCTTCGCAAGCTAACTGGGACAAATTCTTTATTTGATTTTTGGATTTTTTGTCGCGTCAACAATGTTCTGGGCCACTGAAAAAAAATGATCGATAACTAATGTATAAGCTAAGGTATCGAAGCCGTAGGACTGGCACTTTTACACTGCTGCTGCACGCCAGAAATCACACAGTTTTTGCCGTTAACTCTGCTTGTCCTCTGAACGCGCGTTTTTCTTTCCAAATGCCTCTGCAAAATTCACAAAATTTTTGTTTATGATGATGCAGAATTCAGCATGCACAAACTAAATTCGCCTGGTATTAGGCTATTAGCAAGGAACTGTTAATTATGGATAACGGACTGTGTACACTGTACGTATACTTTGAAATGAGTGTACTGTTCGGACACAGTAGCGTGGTGAATTGGCCCCCGCTGTGTGCGGCCGTTCAGAACGATTGACCCAAAGTCACACCGGTGTGAATCAGCTGTTCGCAGCAGCTGACCTCAAGGTCAGACAGCTGTTGCAATCAGCTGATGGCCCTAAGTAAACTTGCGCCGCATATGCACTTGCGGCAGTTATTCTCTCATGATTTCGTGAAATCATGTATTTCTGGGTTCATGTATGCACCTCACTTTCGCTTGTGGCATTTCGACCTTCTCCTCATGATTCATGAAATCATTCATGTATTTATGATTTAATTTGCCTTTTTGCTGTGATTGCGTCGCAATGAAGTAAGCGTCAGTTATGCAAAGTGCAAACCATTTTCTACATATTAATTTTATCACTAATTTGGCGTAACATTTGCGGTTGTAATATTTATTAGAATCATTCACGTGAACGGTTATTAGTGTATTAATTCAGTTATCTGTTAGGATTATGTTGAATTTGTGGTTTTGTTATTCATTAATTTGTTCTATTTCGGTATGCAAGGAAAAGTAGTTCGTTTTTAATACAAGCGAAGAGATCACTTTTGATAATCAGTACAAAAGAATGCACAACGCTGTTCTGACACAATCTGCAGATCATATCAAGCAAAAATAAAACGAGATCAACAATGTAATAGCTATTTAGACAACTGCAACAAAATATATCGCGCCGCATCGATATCAACGGCAAAAACTTCAACAGGAAAGTAAATTCACCGATATAAAGTGTCAGGGATGATATGTCAATCACTGCTCATTAGCACAGGCGTAGCCTAAAGTAGCTGTGTAAAACTGACATACTTTACACGTCTTCAACAATGGGTACCATTTCAATAGCCTGGGCGCCGGATGGGGCATCCAGCTGCTGGTCATACGGGGCCACAAAATGTCGAGCAGGCAGCGCCGGGCAACCAAAAAGATGATAACTGTGAGAACGAACGCCAATACTCTGTTTATGCCATACAAGATATTGGAAGGTTAACGACATCATCCGCATCCACAACTGAAAGTCAAAAGTCAATTTGCAAAACGCGGTTAAAGTGCACGTGAGCGTAATCACCTGCGACAGTACCGTTCTCAACGTCGTTACTGACGATGGAAGTCTCTTCCACACCTCTAAAAGAGCATCAGGCTCAACTGTAAAATTATCCTTTTTAGATCGTTTACCTTTGTGGACTGGAATTCAGGTGTGGTGGGACTGGGTGAGGTTTCCAAAATCGTCATTGCTTTCAAATAAAATTTATGATTTTGAAAACACTTTCGCATCTCTTGAATTACCTTTTGTCATCCCAGCCGTTCGGGACTTGTATGATGGCTTAAGACCTGAAAATGTTCAAATTTGCAAACAAAGCGGTTTGCGAAAGAACGTATGCACCTCAGTGAGTTCCGCGGCGAAACCTCAGAATTTCCGAATAATTTGTTTGCTCTGCTACACTAACTTCCGATTTTCTGATTATCTGATTTTTGGTTATTCAAAAAATAAATAAAATCCATGCGCCGAAACAAAATGTGTGGCGAATGAATGAAAAGTAATATTCAATAAAATCAGATAAAAATAGTATTTTGTTTTGTTTTATGCTTTAGTCTTACAATCTGCGTCCACTTTTAAAAAACCGTAGATTTCTTGTGTTAAACAAGGAAGTGGGTTTCTTCGTACATCCAGATAACCAACGTTTGCGAAAACCTCACGGATTTCACTCTCCGTTGGTAGAGCGGCAATATTGTTGGCTTGGAAGTATAATTTCAGGCCATAGGTGTATGATCCATCGAATTTTGCCGGAAAGCTGGTGATTTAGTTTAATTTTAAGTATACCAACGACCGCAGTCTTGGATCGCGAAATTTTCGCCAAGTCCGTGAAATGTTTTTTCTCTTACAGTCACGCACAACGGCGTCAAGGGGGTTTACGACCACATGATATATCTGTCGCTTAATGAAAACGACCTAGCTCACGCCTCGGATGTTGGTTATTTGTGGTTCCCCCAACAGGAATTCCGTGCGGGGTATCCGCAGATTATCTTTGGCCAGGACAAAACTATGATGCATATGCACGGGGACGAGCTGGGGCTATTCTGCCATACGATTCTGCAAACCCCAGACCGCGCAAAACGCACTGATCAACGCCGCGTTCGACGGATTGATGTCAACAACAAGGATCTTGGTGTCCAGCCGGCAACGGACGTCAAGTCCGAGCGCGACTATAACATGTCTGCGCTCGGGTTGGCATTGGCGGCGCAGAAACAGTCAGCCTGGGTATGTATTAGTCAACTTCCCGTTTCTAAAATTATTATTAGATTTGTGTTTTATTTCTTGAATAAATAATTTAAAATAAGATTAAAATTAGAATACGTTTACGAATTAGATATAATAGTAAAACTTTTATTTTCAGTCAATGAAATACACGGAATTATTGTCGCTGGCTCAACAATTCGAGCAAATCTCGAGGGAGTATATCCCTGGGATTAACCATAACACATATCCGCCTGATTGAGCCGTCTGGACCGAGCGAACAGATGCCCTGTCCTATTCATCCCGAGGACTGCCAAGCGTTAATATCCGAATGACCAAGCGTTCGATCATCATTACGGACGACTCCGCCACACACACTCAACGCAAAGGCACGCACGACTTCCTTTTCCACACTCCAGATAAGCAACGTTTAAAATCGTTAGGTAATCTGCTGAAATTAAGATATTGCGCCGCATGGAACTCTGCGGCATTTATTCTGATTAAAATCGTTAATTAATCGGATACAATTCGGATATTGCGCCGCATAAACTCCGTAGCATTCGCTCTAATTAAAATCGTTAACTAATCGCTAAATTCGGATATTGCGTAGCATAAAACTCTGCGGCATTTGTTCTAGTTAAAATCGTTAATTAAACGCTAAAATTCGGCTATTGCGCCGCGTAAACCTCTGCGGCATCCATTCTAATTAAAACCGTTAATTAATCGCTGCAATTTGGATATTGCGCCGCATAAAACTCTGCGGCATTTGTTTTAATTAAAATCGTTAATTAATCGGATAAAATTCGGATATTGCACAAAACAATCAAGCGAGAATATGTGCTCAATGCTGCCTGTTTTTAAAGGCGCTGCTCAAGCGCAGCAAAACATCTCCATTGTTCCCATTCGGGCAACAGGATTTGTCGGTAACACCGAGGGCTTTTGCCTAAAAATAATATTTGTTTTAATAATATAATCTTTTAATTTTTCTAAATTTTTCTAAATTTTTTTATTTATTAGTTCCGGTCTGTTTAATTTATTCATATTTTATTTTTTAATCTAATTTTAATTTATTATGCAATTTTACAGTATACTATTTTATCTAATATTAATTTGTATTTATTTACTCGCCATTTCGGTCTTTTCACGCCCTTTAAGTGTAGTCAAACGTTTGTGGACCACTTTAAAGCTTTTAACTTTATCGCTGGCTCTGGTGGCCAGCTTATATTCTTTTCTCTCTTCACCGGATAGGAACAGGTTAAATAAATTAGCCGTGGAATTCGGCATTCTGGAGTACGCGAAAGAAAAAAATAATAATAAAAAAATGTACCGTACTGCAGCGAAGAACCAGACAAATGACGTCCTACAGATGACGGATATAAGTATTTATTTGTTTGATGTTGCTAATTACATATGTACAATATAACATCGTAAATTATAAAAAATAAACAGGAATGCAAATATACATAAAAAGTAAACAACTAAGCACAAAAGAATAATAAAAACAAAATAAATACTTAGTTAAATACATGAATGCATAAATACACAATAACCTATCAAACTAAATATAATAAAAAATAAGTTAATACAACAATAATTTGGAAACACCTGGATGACCTATGACCGACTGTTGCAACCGTCACACTAACGCCGGACACCTCCGTGACCGTGGGTCAAACGTTCTGAACGGCCGCACACAGCGGGGGCCCATTCACCACGCCACTGTGTCCGAACAGTCTACTAACTGTAATTTTCCGCTGCTTTTTACACATTATAGTTTTCTGTCCAATGTTCCTACCAACTATGGTATTCTATCTGTGTGTTGCACTGACATATGTGTAGGTTTAGGTACAGACTGCAAATTCGGAAACTGGAGATTGACGGAAGCCATTGAACTGCCCTAAACGTTCTGTCGATATTGGATGATTTCCAGTTCCCACCATCGGCACCAGCACACCACATAGCTGCCTGCGTGTCGTTTGAACATGTATGCCAAAGTGCACAGAAGTTAACTTCTGCTTCTGAAATGGTATATTAAGGGAGATCGGCTATTCAAAGGCCTTTGATCGCCTCTTCCGGTAGTACGTGTTTATCAGGGACATCTTGCAGCGGTCTGTGCCCGGTCTGGACACTATAGATAATACAAACCAGCGCGTTGTTTCAGAAAGTGTGCAAGCGCCCATTAATTTTTCCAGAAACTTTGCTTATATTGGAACATTTTCACACGCACACATTCTGATAGTTACATATTATTATTATTCGTGTTCACAAATATATTACAACAAGGAATGAGATCCTCTCAAACTGGGTTGCCTTACGGCGCACCAGGATGCTATCGGCTGTTATGGTGGTACACAAGGTTACGTGGCTTATGCAGGAGAATCAGAATCACACACGCAGGTCACACTCATTACGTTTATTCAATAATCAATGGGAAAGTCGTTCGTAAGAAAGAGGAAACAGATCATCAGCTAGCTCGCTCGAAGAATGAGATTCTGAACATTTTCCGATCTGGCAAGGCCGATAGGCGACCATGCTAATTGCATGTGTGAGCGGCTATCAAGATAAAGTTAAGGAAGTAGAGAGAACAGGTAAACACGTATCAGTAAATGTACGACATACAGGAAGATCATTTTTTACGCTATAATATATAGTGGTATCGCATACGGATCAGCGCAATATTTGCATTCTTATGCGATCCACAGATTTTGTTGATCGACATGACAAAAATGAACCGCATACTGTTAGTTTTATCGGTTTGCATCACAACATCGCAATGTAACGTGCAAAAAATCAATCGAGCATTTGATCCGAAGGCGGAAACCACGACCGTTGCAGGTTCGTGCCATGTTCTACAGCTAGCGACTGATTTTGTCACCTTATTCAATAACATAAACAAACACGGTGCGCGTTTACCTTCATGTTGCAACAACGGTTTCCCGTTCTAGGTTTCACAAGCGCAAACGTTTCCGCCTATTCGCTAACCGACTCCTTCTGTCCCGGTCATACGTATACTTCACCCACTGATCTGGCACAAAGCCTAGGAATACCTGAAAGCAGCAGTGTCACATTTTATCTGAAGCGTAACAATTTGCACAGTTATAACAGACATGCGTACTTAATTCTGACCCACTTTGTCGGACTGCTGATACCTGAACATAGTATTAGACTACACGAAGTGGTGACCTTACCAAACAATCTTTCCATTGAGGAGTTAGAATCGGCGCTGTATTATGCGTGGCGACCGAGCATCGGTAAGAATGGTCGAACCCGCGCGTGGATGCATTCTTTGTGGAGAAAGCAGTCATAGAAAATGTCGCTAAAGTATGTCATTGAATACATGGCCTTTTGGTACCGCGGCAACCGGACTGTGTCAAACGAACCGGCACATCGCGACTAGAACGAAATCCAAAACAGCTATAAATTCAAATTAAGTTCATATTTTCGGTGGTATGCTTTATTGTCTACATAATGCAAAATATTTTAATTGTTCCCTAAAAAAAGCCTTGGGGATCGTTTTGTCTTGCCAGAAATCTTCTGTGTTAGTTTGACACACATGTACATTTGAGAGAAAGTGCCTTTTTACCGCAAACGTCAATTTAATATCGTAATCGCGTACGACAAAACTGTTTATGCCTATTTTACGGTGTTTGGCTTGTGATTTTACAGAAGCATATGTCCACCGTACCGGCAAGAACGTGACGGCCGTTCAGATCCTTTCCCTTTTCGGATATAACACCGAACCTGGATTTACTAAAACCGGGTAACTAACATACATTAATACAGACCGGCCAACGTGGCACGGTTATCGACATTCCTCCCTGTTTCTTTAATACAGTAGTTCTCATAACTCGTCTGCCATGACGGCTAGAACATCATTTTATCATATCGCTTTTCTGAACAGGTCGCACATTCGTCCAATTGTCTACACGCTAGCTGTTTCGGACATTCTCCATCGAAACATCAGCTCCGTTCGGCAGTCCGGCAGATACGCAGCTCCTAGGTTAAAAAGGATTTCCCCACCCAACAAGGACGACTTCATTCGACGTCTTAACGCCAAACGTGTGGTGGTTGTCGAAGAACCTACTTACCGCCCAAATGTACTTATCCTTAACGGCGCTCCACACACGCTCAATCTTCAACAGGTGAAGCGGGATTTTATCAGTGAACTGGAAAGGTCCAACAACAGGCCTATAACAAGTTGGGATTCTTTGACCGACAAGAGCAGGTCTATCCCATGCAACATGACCAAAGGAGACTTAAACGTGCTGTGGGGCACACCGAACGCGGTGCTAGCGATACCTGTCGTTGGCAGTGTTTACAGCCAGTAAGTACGTCAACTAACTTGATGCATCTTTCTCAGAAATCTAATGGATGCTTTACAGACTATCCGTCACATACGTACCTTATATGTTAACGGTCAGGGATAAGATGTATGCCTCCTACGTGGACATGTCTTCCATAAATGAACAACGCATCCATCTCGCCTCCTCGAAGGATACTGATAGCCAAAATAACACGTTGATTGCTTCATCGGATATTTTCCAGCTGTATAGCACCTTGCCCGTTAATTTCCAGCTACTTCCAGCACTTTGCAAATCTGTGGCCAAGTTTCTAAATGATAAACTTGGTAAGCACGCAAACGATCATCAGCTGGTTTATTACCAACCATTT
>JAQGAU010001512.1:0-18979 GCA_034698045.1 Paramacrobiotus richtersi | reverse complement strand
TAAGTCAGTTCAACAGTGACAGACGGCGTACCCCGCCGACGGCGAACACTTGCGGGGCATAGCTTTATTAGGCATTCATCTGATAAAGCCTGTGTTTTTGCATTGGGCTTGACACTTCGATATTGCACTATCTATACATATCAGCTGAACGAAGAGGTCAAACAGCGATGATAAAAATTAATTGTACTTGCAGTTTGAATTGAGAAAGCGCGGCATCCAGTATAATGGACCAGTATCACAGACATTTATGCACTGCTTGCAGTTTAATCAGCTAGCTTTCTTGTAGTCAGAATCAGAACTCTCACAATCATGCATAATCACAGACTGACGAGTTTGCCCTGAATGTTTAAAGCTAGGATACATATAGGCTGATATAACTGTATTCAAATTCAGCCCGTTGGTGTTTTACGTGAAAATCGCTGATTTAACTCGTAATTTACGATGTTCCTGGAGGTTTTAGTAGCGGCCGTAGTGCTGGCGGTCACATACATCATTTAGTAAGACAGCCAAATTCATCATCATTCGTGCATCCTGCCATGCATTATAACCCCCGAAGTTGCTCACGAATGTTTTATTAATGTTGCAGTGATGTTACATATAAGAACTCCTACTGGAAGAGAAAAGGCGTCCCCGGACCATTCCAGTTTCCGCTATCGGGTCGCTTCACCGAGCTTACCAAAGTACAAATCCGAAATATTTTGTTTGTAATTTGAACCATTCGTTATAACTGTATTCATGTTTGCTTTTAAATTTAGATCGGACCCGGAAAATTTGATACAAAATGGACCGGAAAATTTGGTCGTATTTTTGGGTATTGTATCAAGCTTCTTGAATGAGAAAAGACCATAACGCTGCTTTTGTGTACAGAGTGTTCGAAGGAGCCAAGCCAGTCATCGTCATTTCTGATCCCGGTAAAACCTTAGCCTTGCACATTTCCAGCACATTAGCCATTCACAATTTGTGTGAACTCTAGAGTTGCTGAAGCTAGTCATGGTTAAGGATTTTTCGCATTTCGTGAACCGAAGGGTACGTTACCAATGAACTTTGACATGGTTTATTCAGAGTATTTACTTATGCTTATAAGTAGATTTTCAAACGCGGGAACAAATCCGTACTGAATCTGGCGCTGACCAAACTTACGGACCAGCACTGGAAGGTAACGCACGTAACGTTGGGTCGAAACTTTGACAATGACAAAATTCGATTACAGGATGTGCGCGGCGTCGTAGCACCCGCATTCACTTCAGGAAAATTGCGAATGGTACAACCGTTGGACTAAAGCCGTGTAAGTTTTCTGTACGCTTATAAATGTTTCAGATGACATCGTTACTTCACGAATGCTGCGCCACCCTGTTGGAAAACATGACGACTCTGGCCAATAGTGGAGCGGAATTCGAGGCTAAAAAGTAACGGCTCAGCTCTTTTTTGCCAGACTTCGCATAAGTTTAAAGTTCCACCACAATATAACCTTGCAGGTTGTATTTGTCCGCAACGTTTGACGTCATAACATCCGCATTCTTCGCAACCAAGGTGGACCTACAAAATGATCCGAACAACTCCTTCATGCATCACATTAAAAACGCATTCGCTTCCAAAATAACCATAATAACCTACATCGCTTGTAAGTCGCAACTCCGGCATAATGCTCACCACTAAATTAGTTTGTTTCGTTCTCAGTTTATTTCCCGAGTCTTTTGCCATGGGCTGAAAAACTCGGAGTTCCAACCAGTAACAAAGCCAGCACCGACTTTTTTACGGACCGTATTAAGGAAATCATCAAACTACGCTTGGAGAGCCAGGTAAGTATATCGAGTTTCTGTAATATGCAGTCAGCGCGCAGCTAATGATTTTGTTCGTTGCAGGACGAATCAAGAAAGGACTTTCTACAGTTGATGCTGAATTCCGTACAAGGCGTTGCAACCAACAAACACGTTATAAAAACAGTTTTAGAGAACGATACCCTTACTGACGTCATCTCCAGTGACCTTACCCCGGAGACACTAGAAAAGCCGGGCAGTTATAAATTATCAATCGAGGTAAACTTTTCTAACATGGATTGTAACTATTTAAAAAAATTTTCCATAATCTTTATACAGGAGTTGGTCGCCCAATCGGTGGTGTTTCTCATGGCCGGTTACGAAACCACCGCTTCCACATTGGCATTCTTGACCTACAGCCTAGCCACTCATCCAGACATCCAGGAGCGGCTGCGCAAGGAAATTGAACACGTTCTCGGCGGAAACGAAGAGATAACATACGATCACTTGGCTGAAATGACGTACCTTGACTGCTGCATCAACGAAACGTTACGGAAGTACCCGCCAGCGATGCGAACCGAACGCGAGTGTAGTGTAACCTGGCGACATGATGGGTTAACAATAAAGAAAGGTGACGTTGTGGCTGTTCCTATTTACGCCATGCATCACGATGCGGAATACTGGCCGAATCCTGAAACATACGATCCCGATCGGTAGGTTGGTTGGCAATTAAAATCTTGACAATGTACGTAAAACATTGGAACATATATCGTATTGCAATTTTAGCTTTTCGGCCGAAAACAGGCAAAACATCAGGCCATATACTTTCCAAGCGTTTGGTCAAGGTCCACGCAACTGTGTCGGCATGCGTAAGTATATCATCGGACTCGGTATTCTGATAAGAACAGTGACGGTTTTTTTAGGGTTTGCCTATTTTGATATCAAAATGATGATTGTTTCTGTCCTGCGAAAATGTCGATTCGTACCGTGTTCTCGCACTGAAGTGAGTGGGTAGCAAAGACATTTTCGAATATTCTCAGTTATTGTTGGTCGGTGAATTTTTGCTAGGTCCCTTTGACCATCGAAGATATCGGCCGCTTGACAGCAACAAACGGGATCTGGATCAAACTTGAAGCAGTCTAACGCTGCAAACGTCTTTTAACAGAATAATACTTCCGCGAAGTGGAGCAGTCTACCTTATCTAATCCACTGACATCCACCGCAAGAACCTGAACAAGAAAGAACAAGAACAATGTGCTTCCATAAGGTTGGTATCGATGAAATGGATTCCCTGAGTAAAACTTTTCGCATGTATTACAGCACGTGTAAGAAGTAAAGCCGGTTTTATATTTAATCTAGCGTTTGTGTGGTGCGACTAGTACAAGCCGCAAAATGAAGAAAGAATGTTCCAAAATATCGAAGCAGTGATTTACTCAAAAACCGAAGAAGTGCAACAGACACGATGAATCATTATCGTATAATTTAGCATCCGCTCCCAGTAAAGAACAGCAGAGAAAAGCACTGACGACATACAGCATCAAACAAGTACCGGGTAATTGCGAATACAGTGCCACTTAAGCAAGGTCCATACAAAGCCTTCAGCTACATGAATATATATATGCGCATATTCTCTAACCAGTTCACCATATCATGTACCTAAGTGCCCAAATAAAAGTAACCATGCAGACCGTTAGAAAACATTAATATGAACACCAGTCAATGGTTCAGTTCGTTATGCCCAACGGCGACCGATAACCGTCAGATACGAGCAGTCCGACTGGTCCACTTTGATCACAATCCCCTTTTTTTGTCGCAAAATATTCCATGTTCAGATTTCCCAGACTGCCAATTTTATAAACTTCTCCTGCTTGTCGACCTATCTGAAGATCCGGGTGTTTCGTCAGCCACTCCCAAATCCAATTATTTCGAGAATCGCAGTGTAATCTGTACTGTGCGGATAGAGAAGTGCTATCTGCAAAATAAGGGTTCCTCTCCAGTGCCAGTGTCATCAGTTCCGGTAAGTCGGTGAAAGTTTCGGGTTCCAAAAATCTAATGGGCGATGTATCGAAGCTGATGATTCGAATCTTCTGCAGAGGAGTAAAGTCGGATTTTTCAATTATCAGAGGAGCCTCGCAATCTTTCAGTGTGAACTCGAGCATGTTGACGAAGCTCTGTAGTTGGGAAGTAATATACGGATCTGTGCAGTCTAATAGCCCTAAAGAAACAACTTGGTCGCTGATTAGTCCAATGGTATCGTTACCAAACAAACTGCTGTGTAAGTCGACTTGGACGGCTCGATTTTTGCTCCTTTTCCGGATGGCCGCAATTTGGGAGATAAGTTCCTGTGCAAAACTAAGTTTTAATGTTTAATATCTACAAGTTAATAACAACAAACAATTTATATTTAAGTAAGCGGATTAGCTGCAGTTGCCTGTGCGGAACAAAACCGATCAAAACCGATTCTTGCATAGCGGGTCTTGCGAAATTCGTCGTACCTGTTTCGTAGCATTTCTGCTATGCGGGTAGCTGCAGTGGAGCGTAACAAACGTTGCTACAGGAGGGCCGCTGCTGGCAAGAGAAACGTTGGGTGGACTGTTCGGTGCGTCGATTCGTCCTGCAGAACGGCGACCTGTTGCTTTACCCTTCAGATTATTCAGATGCGAGCAGTCCGACTGAGCTAACACGGGTGGACCACAGTTGTTTACCGGCCGGGCGCTGCATTCCCGGAGAGTCATGGGGGATACATCGAAGGAAACAGAGCCTGTCGTGATAGCTAATCCTGGAAAGGATAGTAAGGTTGTAACTGACTGCACGTACTTTAGGTAATACTGCAGTATATGTCGTTTTTGTCACTACCTGACAGTGAGGAAACTAGTAAAACTGTTAAATAGGAAATCCAAGACATGTTGGAAGCGATGGGGTGCACCAAATGTCTCGAGAGGCTATAAAGTTAAGGAACGTGAAACAGCCTGCTTTATAACAGAAGCTCCAGTAACGATAGGAATGTTTCGGTTTGGAGTGCTGTAGGGCATGTGACTACACCACCTTCCGCTTCGTGAACTTTTGCGTGTTACGGTTGCATTGATTTAATAGCGTGCAGTCTTGAATGTCTTTAACTGAAGCGGTTAAGCGAGTCGCCGGTGAATTCATAATTAATTATTATCATATGGAGCATTGTCTCAATATGCATATTTCGTATACAGTTCACTTGTCAGGGTGATATATTTATATTTGACATAATCTTCCCAACGCAGTGCCCGGCTATGCATTTCAGTGCATCATCAAAGTCTTTCATCCATACTTGCGTACTGTATCAATTTGAATTTCAATGATGAAAGATCGGTTAAAGCTGTGCATCGTAATGACGTGATTTTAATATTTATCATTGTTTCAGCAGCTCTAATTGAACGTGTTGTCTCTTATATTATTAACAGGATCGAACAGTGTATGCTTTTTCAGATGCGTTGTGGTACTAAACAAATCTCTCAATAAAATCACAAACAAAGAATAACCTGAGCGGAAATACGAGTACTAGTATCAGCTTTCGCTCCAGTTGTTGGGAATAAAGACACTATAATACTAGTAGAAGTGGTCTAATTATGAATTACTAGGTGAACCTGGGCAAAATTGCCCGTTTCACCTGAATGGGTTTGTTTTTTCCAGTTTTACTTTCGATGGCAGAAGTAGACAACATAAGCTTTAGAATGATATATGGCACCTGAGAATTGAATGAGTGGATCGTTTAGAGTGACTCGACATACAGAAAACTCTTAGCGAATTATATAGATAGACATGCATATGTATTGTCGACGTACAGGAAGCGATGCCCGCTGCCGCTGCGCTTGACAGGTACTAATTATAGTAAAACATGGTCTTCTTCACTGTTAATTGCGAAGTACTTTATCACGAACATCCGGGAATTGCAAGGACTCGTAAAAAAGATCTGTTTATGTACAAACATTTACCTCTACATAATTCTGTTTTTACGAGCGTTGACTTTGATCCGTGCACCTTGCCACGAGAACCGTGGCTTGACAAGCCAATCTCCAGCGTGACTTACTGCGTGAGCGCGCACAGTCCGTCTGAAACTTTGTAATGAAAATTGAAATTGAAATGTAATCATTTCCTGCTTTGCATTCAAAAATTTAATACCTCGTGGCTCGTGCTCGGTGTTTGTTAATAAATATTTCAATTTCCAATAGTCGTCTGGCCTTCTGATATCTGCTAAAATGGAGATCTTTCCTTCTGGCTCCGCTAGCACCAGCAGCTCTCCCGTTGGTACTCCGAAGCGAAAGCGGGACGACAACGACGTGATCGCAAAGACGAACCCAGGCACTCGCATTCCACGCCAGCTGTACGTTGAGAAGTTTCATGATGCGGAGCGTCGTCTTTTGTCAATGCTGAAGGACTGCCAGGAGCAGCTGAATGGCCAGAAGGATGGAAAAATCAGCTGCCAGGCTGTGTACTCGTTCTCCAAGGATCTCGGTAATCTGCAGCGCGGAGCTATGAATCTGTATGGCTATGGGAAATTTGTGGCACTCTGTGTGGGTAATGCAGAAACGGCAGTACTGCAGGGACCGGGGATTGAAAATGGCGAGCATCGCGTCAGCATGAAGGCATACAGTAAGTCTTGACATGATAATATGATGATGGACGAACTCAAAATGCACTTGATTCCACAAATTGCATCTGTTCTGGTGTCCGCCTTTGTTCGACAGATCACAGCAGATTCTTATTAGGTCAGCTCTTTTATCATGTTATTATTGAAACTATTTTTATTACTAGTAGAAGTATGTTGCTGGCAATTCGAGTACGAGCCATGAGTCCTCGTACTTCAGGAGTATTCGATATCCCAATGATAATTTGATTCAGACCAGATTGGCAAGTCTTGGGTTTTCGAATTTAATTCCCGAATTTAGTAGTCGCACTCGTAGTACACGAAAACGACGGCGTTACGCAGACTTGTGGTTTTGGTATGAATGGTATCAAACTCAGGTTTTTCTGTTTTTGTTTCCGATTTCCGAACTTGTTGCCTTTAAGAATACGGTAACATTGTACTTTGTTTCCAGTTGATGAGAAAGTGGAATCGAAACCGGCGGATCCGTCCCAAGGACCACCTGACGAAATCTCGTGGCGCGCCAAGATCCAGTTTGATGGAGTTCCTCTTGGATGTGTCATCAGATCGGTCCAGCTGATTTTCGCGCACTTGGATGGTCGGATGACCCCAGCCGTCCCGATGAAATACTTTCCGGACGATGGTCATTGCACGTTGTTACGGGCAACCGGCATGTGGGATGCTGAATCTTATTCATAAGATGGTACAGTGATCGAATGGTACAGACGCCGGGCTTCAAATGGTGCGGAAGCTCTCGGAATATGTGGGAAACATGCATTATATACGTGCAAGGCTAGTACAAGTGTGGAAACATGAACACAGAATAGCCAATGGCGAGTGGATACCGACGTACAGACATACGTAACGGAGTCTCCGTTACAACGTATTACGGCAGTGCCACGTTTCGCACCGCTGAAGAACTGCCCATCTTCCGCAAACCAACGTGCCAGGTGACGATGCTGTTACCGATCCTGTCCCTCGTACGGGAACAGCTGCGTGGACTGCGAGATACAACAGACATTGGCGCTGCTGACGGTCCGTACGTTGACTACACAGGAGAGGACGCCGTGACATTGACCAACGGCGAATTCAACATCAAAGTGGCCCGGCAAGTTCTCATGGGATTTTCCCCGGAAACCAAGTCCATTTTTGGTCGGAAGACAGTTGGTACGGTGTATACCTATGAGATCTCCCTGAGCAAAGAGGCCGTGTTAGCTGTACTGAACGCCGCGATTGCTAAAGCAGAGACCTACCACGTCAACCCGTCTACAGCCAGCCCGATGTTCCTGTATGATTTGATGGCATTATCAACGGTGTGGGATCTTCCTCAGCTGAAACTCTGGTCCCAGATGGCCTTCCTGGAATGTCTGTGTACTCCGCAGTTTGATTTCGGATCGATTCCCATTGCCGATGCTGTGGACTGTATTTGGCAGAACTATCGCTCCAACACAACCGACACCCCCGCCAAGTTCATTTTGTCCGCCATCTCCATCGTTCTGCAGTGCCATGATACGACGGTGTCGCGACGGGTGCTGCGCTCGCTACTGGGACAGAATGCGGGTGTGCGTATGACGATCGAGGATGTCACCGGGCCAGGACAGCCGTATCTGCAAATCTTCGTCCGGGACTTGCACAACACTCTGGTTCTTTTGCAAGTCGATCCCTGGTTCACGATTGGTCGGGTCAAACTGATGCTGCAGGAGAAGGTGCCTGTGCCGGCGGATCGGCTGCGATTGGCCTATGGGCTGGAATCCCTGGATAATGAGCGGACAGTGGCGAATTATGCTATTCTGAATGAATCCACGTTGCAGATGTCTTTGTACCCTGGAAAGACTATGGAACGCAGCGAATAGGGCAATTTGCGTATAGGGGTTTTTTTGGCTGTTTACAGTGCTTTGCTCACAGTTTTTTCAGTGTTTTAAATCAAGGAGTTTTTGTTTCCTGTGAATCAGCGGTCCGGGAATGCATGTATAGGTCGAATTACCGAAATGCTGTAGGATGATCTATTTTTGCATAGCTGACTGGTTTTTTCAGGGCTGGTGCTTCTGATGTGTATATCCGGGAGACGATTCGCTACCCTGCTTGTTCCACCATATCTAGTCTTAACGCAAGACCATTGTGATTCTATAAAGTTTGGCATGGATTCCATGAATAAAACTGTTTGCACAAACCCAAACATTTTTATATCCGACCTGATGCGAGTACTGTGTTTTTTACTTGTTGTTAGTAAAGCGAACATCTTTCCGAACTGAATATTTCCCCAAAAAACCAGTGATTTAATCAAGTTCTGATGAAGTGCAGCAGATACAATGAATCTTCATCGCATATGAACATACGCCTCAGTACAAAGAACAACGGGAAAAAGCAGTGATGGAATACAGCACCAAACAATTAATTGCGAATACAGTACCATAAACAAAGGTCCATACATAGCCTTCAAGAACAATAGAGAAAAATGCACTGGCGGAATACAGCACCAAACAAGTACCAGGCGAAAACAGTGCCACAAGCAAGATCCATACAAAGCCTTCAGTAACACACATTCTCCAACCAGTTCACCATACCAAAACACTTTTTAATCCAGTAGTACCTACCAAAATAATAAGAAACAGGGTGCCCAAAACTCCCTAAACAACGTTAATATGGGCACTGTTCAATGGTTTAGTTCGTACTGCCCAACGGCGACCGATACCCGTCCGATACGATCCGTCCGACTGGTCCACTTTGATTACAATCGCCTTTTTTTGTCGCAAAAAGTTCCAGGTTCAGATTTCCAAGACTGCCAATTGTATAAACTTCTCCTGCTTGTCGACCTTTCTGAAGATCCGGGTGTTTCGTCAGCCACTCCCAAATCCAATCATTCCGGGAATCGCAGTGTAATCTGTACTGTGCGGATAGAAAAACGCTCTTCGACCGACGATTCTCTGCAAAAAAAGGGTTCCTCTCCAGTGCCAGTGTCATTAGTTCCGGTAAGTCGGCGAAAGTTTCGGGTTCCAAGTATCTAATGGGCGATGTATCGAAGCTAATGATGCGAATCTTCTGCAGAGGAGTAAAGTCGGATTTCTGAATTATTAGAGGAGCCTTGCAAGCTTTCAGTGTGAACTCGAGCATGTTGACGAAGCTCTGTAGTTGGGAAGTAATATACGGATCTGTGCAGTTCAGTAGCCCTAAAGAAACGACTTGGGCGCTGATTAGTCCAATCGTATCGTTACCATACAAAGCACACTGTAACAAGTCGACTTTAACGGCTCGATTTTTGCTCCTTTTCCGGATGGCCGCAATTTGGGAGACAAGTTCCTGCGCAAAATTGAGTGTTTTATATCTACAAGTTAACAACAAGTAGTTTACATTTAATTAAGCGGATCAGCTACAGTTGCCTGTGCAGAACGCTGATGCTCTAGATCTGTTTACCACCTAAAAAACTTATATCGAAACCGATTCTCGCATACCGGGTTTTGTGAAATTCGTGGTACCTGTTTTGTAGCATTTCTGCTATGCGGGTAGCTGCAGTGGAGCGTAACATACGTTGCTACAGGAGGAGCGCTGCTTGCAAGAGAAACGTTCGGTGCGCTGTTTGGTGTTTCGATTCGCGCTGCAGAACGGCGACCTGTTGCTTTACCCTTCAGGTTATTCAGATGCGAGCAGTCCGACTGAGCTAACACGGGTGGACCACAGTTGTTTACCGGCCGGGCGCTGCATTCCCGGAGAGTCATGGGGGATACATCGAAGGAAACAGAGCCTGTCGTGATAGCTAATCCTGGAAAGGAAAGTATTTGAATGTGTTGTAGCCTGTAGGGAATACATACTGCGATTTGGGCGTATTTTGGGCCGTATACCTGACAGTGAGGAAATTAATAAAACTGCGAAGTGCGAAATCCATGTCATGGTCGCAGCGATGGTACGTTTACACCAAATTTCTCCAGACTATGAAAAGTTGTGAAACGTGAAACAGCCTGCTATATCTGTATAGTAGAAGTACCAGTAAACGATAGGAATGATTTGCCAGTTATATGGTTGGAAAAACCATGGCCTGGAGTGCTGTAGGGCATGTCACTGCATCACCTTCCTTGTCTTCAGAACGTTTGTGTGTTGCAGTTGCATTGATTAGCGTGCAGTTCTGAAATGCCTCTAACAGAAATGGTTAATCGAGTCACCGGTGAGTTCATAGTTCATAACTAAATATTACCATATACAGTAGGGAATGTTCTCATTACTTCTCAAGATGCATTTCGTATACGTTTCAAATGACACATTTATATATCATAATATTATGATCTTCCTAACACAGTGGCCGACTAGGATTTTCAGTGCATGCGGTATCAAAGGCCCTCAGCTGAGTCAGCTCGAAATGCGTGCTGTACCTATCTATACTGGATAGAATCCTGAATTTCAGCGATGAAAGATCGGTAAAAACTTTGCTTAGTAATGACGTAACTTTTTGTATTTATCATTGTTTTGGCAGCTCTAATGTATTACTAATCTAGAGTTGTATGTAAACCCGTTGCTTCTTATACATATTTATAGGATCGACAGTGCATGCTTCTTCAGATGCGTTGTGGTACTAAGCAGATCTTTCAAAAAAATCACAAACAAATAGACAACAAGATGAGCGGAAATACTATAGTGCTAGTGTAATATCACCTTTCGCCCCAGTTGTTGGGAGTAAAGTCTGTAAAGACACTTTAATAATCTATTAAATGCCCCCTACATGCATGTATTGTCGGCGTACAGTACACGTACATGGTCGGAGCCAATATAATGAAGACTACAACTGTGAACATTCGTAAAACAAGATCTGTTTATGTAAAAAACATTTATGTGCACATATATAATTGTTGATAATTCTGTTTATTGCGAGTATTGGCTTTGATCCATACACCTTGCCACGAGAACCATGGCTTGGCAAGCCGATCTGCAGTGTGAGCGCGCACAATCCGTTTGGCAACTTCGTGAGCATTTCCTGCTTGTCATTCGAAATTAGCTCGGGCTCGATGTTTGTTAATAAATACTTCAACTAAAGTAAATATCGAAGTGTTTCAATTTCCAACAGTCGATTGGCCTTCCAGTATCAGCTAAAATGGAGATCTTTCCTTCCGCTAGCACCAGCAGCTCTCCCGTTGGCACTCCGAAGCGAAAGCGGGACGACAACGACGTGGTCGAAACGCAGACAAACCCAGGCACTCGCATTCCACGCCAGCTTTACGCCGCCAAGTTTCATGATGCGGAGCGTCGTCTTTTGTCAATGCTGAAGGACTGCCAGGAGCAGCTGAATGGTCAGAAGGATGGAAAAATCAGCTGCCAGACTGTGTACTCGTTCTCCAAGGATCTCGGCAATCTGCATCGCGGAGCTATGAATCTGTATGGCTATGGGAAATTTGTGGCACTTTGTGTGGGTAATGCAGAAACGGCAGTACTGCAGGGACACGGGGCTGAATATGGCGAGCATCACGTCAGTTTGAAGGCATACAGTGAGTCTTGACATGCTCTTGCCGTATTGAATTGTGTACGTTGAGTAGAATATGATTGTAAACATCTGTATTGGACATTCCATTGATTTCATACCAGTCTTGAGTTTCCGAATTTAATTCCGAATTCATTATTCACTCGTAATACTCGAAAAACACGACATTACGCAGACTTGTGTATTTCGTACCAAACTCAGGTTTTTCTGTTTATTATCCTTAATTCCGAACTTGTCGCCTTTACGAATACGATACGGGCATTCATAGCCACATAACATTGTACTTTATTTCCAGTTGATGAGAGAGTGGAATCGAAAACTGTCGAGCCATCCCAAGGACCACGTGACGAACTATCGTGGCGCGCCAAGATCCAGTTCGATGGAGTCCCTGATGGATGTGTCATCAAATCGGTCCAGCTGCTGTTCACGCACTTAGATAGTCGTATGACCCCGGCCGTCCCGATGAAGTACTTTCCCGACGATGGTCATTGCACTTATTACGGCAGTGCAACGTTTCGCACCGCTGAAGAACTGCAAATCTTCCGCAAACCGACATGCCAGGTGTCGATGCTGTTACCGATCCTGTCCCTCGTACGGGAACAGCTGCGTGGACTGCGAGATACAACAGACGGTGGCGGTGCTGACGGTCCGTTCGTTGACTACACAGGAGAGGACGCTGTGACACTGACCAACGGACAGTTCAATATCAAAGTCGCACGGCAGGTTCTCATGGGGTTTTCCCCGGAAACCAAAGGCATTTTTGGTCGGAAGACAGTCGGTACGGTGTATACCTATGAGATCTCCCTGAGCAAAGAGGCCGTGTTGGCTGTACTGGGCGCTGCGATTGCTAAAGCGGAGACCTACCACGTCAACCCGTCGACATCCACCACGATGTTCCTATATGATCTGATGGCATTATCAACGGTCTGGGATCTTCATCGGCTGAAACTGTGGTCCCAGATGGCCTTCCTGGAATGTCTGTGTACTCCGCAGTTTGATTTCGGATCGATTCCCATTGTCGATGCTGTGGAGTGTATTTGGCAGAATTATCGCTCCAACACAACTTACACCCCTGCCAAGTTCATTTTATCCGCCATCTCCATCGTTCTGCAGTGTCATGATACGGTGGTGTCGCGACGGGTGCTGCGATCACTACTGGGACAGAATGCGGGTGTGCGTATGACGATCGAGGATGTGACGGGACCGGGACAGCCGTATCTGCAAATCTTCGTCCGGGACTTGCACAACACTCTGGTTCTTTTGCAAGTTGATCCCTGGTTCACTGTCATGCGGGTCAAACTGATGCTACAGGAGAAGGTGCACCTGGCAGCGTATCGTCTGCGATTGGCCTATGGGCTGGTATCCCTGGAGAATGAGCGGACACTGGCGGATTACGCTATTTTGAATGAATCCACGTTGCAGATGTCTTTGTACCCTGCAAAGACTACGGAACGCAGCGAATAGGGCAATTTGTGGATAGGGGTTTTCTTGCTGTTTACAATGCTTTGCTCACAGTTTTTATAGTTTTTTCAGTGTTTTTAATCAAGGAGTTTTTCGTTTCCTGTGAATCAGCGGAAATAATCTGGTCCGGAATGCATGTACTCGTATAGGTCGAATTACCGAAATGCTGTAGATGGTGTATTTTTGCATAGTAAAGACATGTTTTTGTCGGGTCCGGATACTTTACCGGAAGCACAGCGAATCAATATATTATTTTGAAAGAGTGGCTGTTTTGTCCAGTAAGAACCGTCGGATCAGAAAAAGGATGAAATACAAGCGTACAAAAACGGACTGTGTTCCGTCGAAATGTGTAGACGTTTTTGTGCGCTTGCGATGACTTTTTGAAAAGAATAAATTACAATCTGTCTTCCTTCGATACAGTACTGAGCGTGTCACGGTCACACTGTGACCGAAAGCCACCCGAAACATAGTGCATCGAACGTTTGACATGAAGCAAAAACCAGCGATACAAAAAAGTGTCAGTTTTCATTCGATTCGGCGCAAGGAATGGGTACGTACTTCTATGGATCAAGCTTGAAGCACTCTGACGCACTGTATGAATTCATTTTTATGTAAACGCTGCTTCTACTGTGTATTTACGAAACACGGCGCGCTCATCCGCGAGAAGATTCGCCACCCGGCTTGGGTACTTCCTTTCGCGGAGCATTCTACCATATCTAGTTTTAACGCGAGACCAGTGTGATTCTATGCAGTTTGTAACGGTGGCATGGAATCCATGAATAAAACTGACCCCAACATCTGTGAAAAGTACTGCCAGCTTTATATCCGGTCTGATGTGAGTACTGTGTCTGTCACTTGTTGTTAGCGTAGCAAACATCTTTGCAAACTGAATATTTCCATAAAAAACCAGTGATTTATTCAGGTTCTGAAAAAGTGCAGCAGATACAATGAATCTTCATCGCATATGAAAATACGCCCCAGTATAAAGAACAACGGGAAAAAGCAGGGATGGAATACAGCACCAAACAATTAACAGCGAATACAGTACCATAAACAAGGGCCATACAAAGCCTTCAGTAACATAAATACGCAGATTCTCCAGCCAGTTCACCACACCAAAATACCTCTTAATCCTATAATAAACAAGTACCCCAATAAAAAAACACTAGCATACACGGAACCCCTATCGTTGTGTGGGCGCCAGGGGGAAATGGGTCTTCATGGCCTCCGGGAATAGCTGGTGATAGTTCAACGTAGGGATGTAATTCGCCGTAATCATCCGCCCTAAAACACACATTCTATCATATTTATCCAAGCAAAAATTCAATTCACATTACGAAACAATTTAATACAAGATTCTCTACAAGATGGTGTGATTGAAACACATTCTACAGCAATCAGACAAGTAAAAAGAATAAGTTGAAGGCGTAGAATAAAATTTATTATAACAAAATAAGTGAAATTATTTTATTAAAATTGCAAATTTACTAAAACAATTTACTAACATTGTGAATTATGATTACATTCCACTGTACAGCAGTTAGGCAAGTAAAGAAATAGTCTTCAACTGAATAACAATATTTTCTCTAATGCCACTTACCAGCAAAGTACCGCCCATGCAGGCTCTGCACCGCCAGTGTGGCCGCCGCAATGGACACGCTCTTGACGTAGCAGTGGCCCTCAGCCGCGTCCGCATCCACATGGACATGCACCACACCGCCATACTGACTACACTCATCAATCACCTCCTGCCGTAGATCCGCCGCCCAGGTCGACTCGGTCTCCGTCTTGGGGTCAAACATGTTGGACAGCATGAAACACTGGGTAGCGATGGGGGCGGCTGGTGTCACTGCAAAAATTAATTCAATTAGCCAATTTAATGCTGCTGATGACCACACACAAGCAACAAACACATCATCCTAAATGCAACACAATTACGCTACAAGGTAAAAGCATTTCTCCGTACCAACTGGGGGTGGCGGAGGTGCGGCCGCCGACTGTGGTATCTTCATCCCGGTGCCTTCCGCCAGCTTGGCCATCAACTGCAGCCGTCCCGTGGGACCGAGATCGAATCCAGCCCGATCGGTATCATCATAATCCAGTGATCCTTGCGTGGCGGTATCACTCCGATCCGTCACATGGCCAATCTTCATCGCCCGTCCAGCCAATTCAAACCCGTTCAACTGCTCCATGGCGCGTTTGGCGTCCTGTGCATCTCGAAACTACAACGGAAAATCATGTGAAATTCAAACTCAATAACTTAAAGCTCAAGCTGGATTGATCGCATAGTGCATACTTTTCACGGTAAATATGTACGAAAGATAAATTAAATTTGACGTTTGCCTCAGGAAAGGTTTTGTGTATCAGCAAAAACGTTTCTGCGTGGTGCATTGTTTCTCATCCAAGGCAACAGTCAATCGACAACACGAAACAATACCATGTTACAAACTAGTAAAAAGACACTGATTTCAAATTCCAACATTAATATTAAGCGTTTTCTTATTCGTCGTTAGCCTGTACAAACAAGAACCTATGAAACTGAAAGTATCCTTGTCAACTTACCGTAATGAACGCATAACCTCGGGATCGTCCAGTTTCCGGGTCCATCATCAACTGGACACTATCCAACTAAAAATACAACATTTTCTTTATCACATTCATTCCCATTCACTAATTTCAAAACCAACCTTGCCAAATGGTTCAAAGATATCCTTCAACATCTCCTCCGTAATGTTGAAATGCAACGACCCCACATACAGCCGCATCGGACCCTTTTGCACGGCGCCCGCCGCCGCCATCGCCGCACGATTCTTCTCGGCATGCGTCGGCTGAATGTTCATCGGGCAGTTTTTCAGCTTCTGCCCATGCAATCCCAACGCCAACGGCACGGCCTCCAGCTCGTAAAACTCCACATAGGAAATGCCCTTGGACCGGCGGGTCTTACTGTCGACAATCAGTCGGACATCGCGGACCCGTCCCACCGATGAGAAGAACTTTTCCAGATCCTTGGCGTTGATGGTCTGGGCTAGTTGCATGCAAAAGATGGTGCGCTGATCGCGCTCCTCGGCCGGGATATCGGGCGATTCACTGCGGACGGAACGGGCGCGTTCAATGGACTGGCGAGCGCGGCCACCTCCACCACGGCCCCCGAAACCACGATCCCTAAAACCACCACGATCCCTAAACCACAAATCCATGTAATGGTATTCTTGATATATTAACAATTAAATTGTGAATATCAACTATCAAGCAGGATAATTGATACAAAAAAGTATGTAATTCGTAACGAAGCTGGGTTACTTTGACATAGAGATTCAGAGAACTTTGTTAGGCTTGAAAATTTGCAGTCAAGTCCAAACACATGACTTTTCTTCACCCTGTTCTTCACCTTAAATTTGTAAAAAACGCACAGTACTGGAATCTGATTAGCTTACGTAAGATTTCTATACACACATATTAATGATACTTATCATGATTACTGCTGTTGACTCGTGAATTAAATAACATATCTCGAGAAGCCAAAACGAATACCGATATTCTATTGTCACACTATGCCACATTCACTACCAAGTACCATTACAACTTCATCATGTTTCGTAAGCATCGCTATCAGATTCCATCCGTACACTTCTCCTAAAAATTCTTCCAAAAAGTATTCCCTAATGTTTACCTGCCGCCTCCACCCCGTCCACCGCCGCCAAACCTCGGCGGACTCCTCTCATACCGTCCCCCAAACCGCCGCGGTGACCGACTCCGCGACCGTCTCATCGGTGACCTTCGATCCCGTCGATCATCGCGTCGTCTATTCGGCGGAGGACTCCGCGATCTCCGTGGACTACGCGAACGCTGAGGACTCGGGGAACGTTTCCGTTCGCGACGCGGCGGAGGACTCGGTGACCGTTTCCGCTCACTGCGATCCCGTTTGGGACTGCGCACTGGCGACCGGGATACGGACTTGTCCTTCTTACTTTTGGAGACGGACTTTTCCTGTCGACTCTTGGACACCGACTTTTCCTGTCGACTCTTGGACACCGACTTCTCCTTGCGACTACGCCGGCGATCCCCATCACTACCAACGGGACTGGGACTCCGGCGACGCTCCCGGTCCCGACGGCGGTCACCGCGGTCGCGGGATGAGCTGCGGCGGCGACGGGATTCCTTGCTGCCATTGCGCTTCTTTTTGTTCTTGGGTGAACGGGAACGACTGCGACTGGGAGAACGCGATGGACGCCGTTTCCGCCTGCAAAAAAGTTCCATTAGGTCCCATCGAAATGAAAGATAATTTTCAGGATGAGTGTGTATAAAAGACAATCAAGATTTGAGATTTGCCTCAGGAAAGGTTTTGTGTATCAGCAATAACATTTCAGCGTGGTGCATTGTTTCTCATCCAAGGCAGCAGAAAATACGAAACATAACCAAAAAGATTCTGACTTAGAAAAAAGTGAAAATATGCGACCGAAATTAAATCGAATTTTAACAGAAATCAAACGCTTCTCAATTCGTTATTAGCACTCAAAACATTTTATTAAAATCACAAAATATAATTCCGAAAAAAATTACAATATCTGTGTTCAAAGTGATTAATGCTGTATGAAAAAACTAATTAAATTTATTTTATTTAAATCCAAATGAACTACACAAGTCGTACCCAGATTCTCCGGACTTAGCCCGCTTCTCCGTCCCATTCTGCGGCTCGGGCGACGCGTTGGGCTCCTAAAAATAAAAACCCAAACTCAGCACATCATACAACACACCATCACAACCCGTGGCTTTTAAAATGCGCCAGCACATTGTCCAACCAAAACGGCTCCATCAACCACCCAACAGATTCCTCTTTCAGTACACAGCCTACGACAAACTACTCCTTATGCACATTTATCGAAAATATACGATGTTCAACACAAGGCAAACCACTGTCTGGAGGCACGTGAGTGTGTGCGAACGGAAGCAAACAAACAAGTGCGCATTTGTGACACAGAGCACCTGCAACATGGCACCATAATAAATTCGGGGTATTTTTTACGAAATTCACAATAGTCAGCTTAATTTTCCCTGTAATCCCAACGAGGAGCGTGTTTGTCAAAATCAACGGACACCTAAACATAAAATTCAGCAAGAACGCGACCCGAAAGTCGAGACTCGACTGTTTTCTCCCCAAAATGCCATCAAGCATCTAAAATTAGATAAATTCTCCGGTCAATCAGACATCGGAAATAAATGGAAATTTTTTTAATTTTCAACAAAAGCAAGTCTGTATTCTGAAAATGATAAAAAATTTCCCGAAATATGCTGAAAAACTTTCAAACCATTCAACGTATAAAACTAACAAAACTGAGGTTTTTTTATTTTTCAATTTAATTTTTCATTAATTTTCAGTTGTGAGAGATCAAAACTATTGAAAATGCAGTGTTAAAAATGCAGTATAATAAAACAATGAACAGTTATATAAACTTATATGTTTATGGATTATTTTCTTCGTTCCTGATACGATTCATTCAGACTTTTCAGAAAACAAGAGGAAAAATCGATAAAATCGATGAAAGATCAGCTTACGGGGCAAATTTCAAATTTCACGGAACAGCTACCGGAAAAATTGTTTATTCAATAAACCTACGTCATCATATTGTTACATTCTACAGAAAATAACGATCGAACCGATGATTTACACAAATGCCTGTGACCTTT
>JAQGAU010001511.1:0-18984 GCA_034698045.1 Paramacrobiotus richtersi | reverse complement strand
AACAAAATCGTGAATCAGTCATTTCTGCACCACATTTGTGGGAAAACACGACAAAGTCTGGTCTAGAGGACTTGTTACGTATAATAAGAAACAGGCGCATAATGTCAATAACACGGTATATACGTAGAGTAGGAAGAACAGAAGGGATTCAGTATGGTTCGCGGTTTTGTAACAACCGAACTCACCGGTACAACGCTAAGGTAGCAAATCAACAAAAATCAATAATAAAATCAACAGAAAAACCCATAATGAAAGTTTACCAAATATTTCTTTCAGCTGTAAAAAAGAGCACCCTTTGAATGTCATTTTCAGCTGCTGTATTGATGGTTGAAACAGATCACGGTAATAAGCTTAGAAAGAAGAAATGAACAGAAATATACCCCAAGAAATCCGGTATCAGCGAAAGCTGGAAAACAAAAGTATCGATCACAGGAATCGGGAACGCTACCTTTGAGCTGAAAGCAAGCCAAATGTATATTGATTTTATTCCCCTGCATTTGACAAACGAACACACCACCAGGTAGCAAAGACGTTGGTTTTCTCATGGACTATTTGACACGAGAGAATTTTCCAGACGGGATACCGGTATACATGCACGTGTCTGTACGTCTGGAAATCACGCTAAATCAATGATTTCCAGACTGCGATATTCGACCACCGACAGAATGAAATCTCCAGGCAGAAAAGACCTTCACCTGATAGGATCGTCACAAAAATTCATACTCCACGGAAAGCGAATTCTTATGCAAAATTCAAGAGAATATATGTTGCTATTAGACTTTGCTTAAACTCCTCAAGCAATTCACAGGCTGTACATAAAAGCGGTTGGATAAATGAACGGGTACTACTGCATCACAGAAAATTTCCTCTGGTTCACAACTCAAAAGTACGGAGTGCTGATGATAAAAAGGACTTAACGGTAGACAAGAAAACTTTAAGCTCACACTAGGGAGTTTCGAAACTTTACAAACCTATGGCGTTTTTGTGCGAGTGTTCTGCTGGAGTGTGGCGGTGCAGCAGCAAGATACAGAGTCCGCTGATTCTGAAGTTTAATAATGCCAAACCACTATGAAACGAAGACTACAATTTTTCTGCACCATTGAGTTTGCAGTTGCGCTCAAATGACGAATGCACATAATAATTATGTTTCCTCATACAGATAAAATATTACAGAGTTATGCTCATACAACTGTAAAAAACACATTGACCATGGAATTCTAATTTAATCACCAATGATAACTATTTGCGCTGGACATGGATGATATCCCCATCCTTGACCTTGGTGGCATCCTGGGTGACCACACATCCCAACGAGTCCATGTGCAGAGCGGACTTCCATCCCACGACACTGGGCTCATGCACAGCCAGAGCCGTACGCCCGCGAGCATCATGCTCAATCGGTTTCATGTCGCACCAGTAGATCCCACCTTTGTCCTCACGGTTACCGCAGTTGGTGGCTTTGTAGTCGCCCACCTGCAACCCAGAGGTACAGAGTAGTTGAAAAACAGCTCATGAAGTACACAGTGTGCACTACATATTATACGTGTGTAACTGGACTTGTACTAGTGGTTTAATGGTTAATTGTCAACAAAACAACAAGAGCAATACAGCCGAGAGTGTTAGATTCGTTAAGACTTGACAGCATACTATGTTTGGCGTTCAGATTATCGTTAGCTGTTATTCAAGAAAGTTTGCTGTTTTACCGTCCGTCATGACGAGGTCTCAAGCGACAGCAACTTACCGGTGTGGGACCTGCCGTCAATCGATCCAGTCCAAAATGACCACCTGTATATGCCACTGACTCTTTCCAGCTACCCACGTCCCCAATCTTCGGGATGGCAATGTTCGGGATCGCTGCCATAAACGGGCTGTCAGAGTGGGCTGCTACGTCACAGTTCGGCTTGGCGATGGGACACAAGGTATCTTTGGTCCAGCCCTGAGTGTAGTTCCACTCATTCGTCATTGTCTGCGAATTTATAATGCAGTTTGATTTTTGGGGCACCTTCGAAAAGTCGACAAAGATGGAAGGCTGGTTTTCGCAAAATCAACGAGATCGATCGAAATTTTATTCCTTTTAGACTACGTAGCACTTCCTTACCGAGATAACGAACTTCAACGAAGAATGAAAAACCAGCACGAGAGAGTAACTAAAATACTACGATGAGCAAGATCCACGCTCGTGTTTGATCACGTGAAATGCAGAGCGACCAGTCAACAATTAGTGATTTGGATAAACTTGCGCTAATCGTACCATCTGTCTATTGAAGGAACGGCATAATGAGACAATCGCATGGGCTCGTATGGAATGTGCAGACTGACGGCAGAGTTTATAACAAATGATGTCACCGTCACACATGGAATTTGCCGGTTGCCTTCACACTGCATGCAGTCGGCGCGCTGATAAGACTTCTTGCCCACGTTACCATTCGTCTGATTGTGAGTCACCATCATGTCAACTCTTGAAAAGTTTCGCAGGCATATTTCAGTGTATTTACAAAGAGCTAGGCGCGGGATTCCGTTAGACACAACAAGAGGTCAGAGCCGATAAGAATGTTCATATTAACGCCTGCGGCAAACTACTTCCTGATTCTTCGGTCACGTACGTGGTTATTCATTCTTCCTTATCTCTGAGACTCGGGTGAAAGAATGCGATCGACATTTTCATCTTCCGAGAATCGAGTTGAATACAGTTGTCATAACTGTGTAATACAAGTATGACAACTGTGTTCATATTCGCTCGATTCGCGGAGTCCCAACTTCGCATTTTTTCGCCATGAGACAAACAAGGAAGTATGATCACATAACAGACAACAGAGACATGTCTCTGTTACCAGTACTGCTGTCCGTAGCGGTAGCAGTGCTACCGGTATGATGTAGCGCACCTACTGAAGCCATTACCACTTCCCAAAAGCTAGAAATCTATCTAATTGCAAAATTGTTGCATTACAGATAAGATCACGCCATCACGGTACGTTTAGCACAGAAAAATATAAAGATGGAGTCCCGCTGCTTGCAGAATTCGTCAGCCATTGAACAGGTTGCGAAGGCATGCACAAAAAACCTATCGTAACATACAAAAACACATAAGAGGATGTGCACGTTTGTGTATATGGGTATACAGTATACGGTACTGCGCATCGATAAGTGATAGTTATGGGATGAGAGGACTACAAACAAATTACTCGTTTACTGATCATCGCTCTGTACTCCAGGCAATAAGTTATCGAAGACTCGCCAACGGTCTTGTTTGCTTGAAGTTAGCAGCAAATTAAGTTTTGACATCGTTAACACTGATTAACTTTTAACAGAGTGGTCTTTGGAAGGCCAATCAGCGTGACGAGTGATAGAAACCCACTCCTTTGTTAGAAAATAATCATGACGGTTACCTTATTCGGCACTTAATAAAAAAGCGCTGTTTGAACTTGCCCCAAAACACGAAACTGCTCAGTGATCAGCTTATTTATGACAACACATCAGCCTTACTGCAAAATATCTGCGTTCGGGCAGTCAGTTGGTAAGCAGACTCCGAAGTCTTACTGCGAAAATAATTTCGCCGAGTTTCGACCCGACAAGTGCATATGGATCTGCACAATAGCTAAATCGACGGTCCTCGTTGTCAGCAGCATATCTCCATTTATTTTTAAGCTACAAGCGCCGTCTGGCACTGTGATCCAGCGGGCAACGCTAAATAGTGCGAGTGGCCACGACGGGCAAATTTTCTTTAGCAACCGACTTAGGTGACTGTATACATGGCAGGGTCTAAAACCTGGGCATGGCCCCTGCCCATGGGCATGCCCATTGGGCATGGTCACCGAAAAACCTGGGTTGCCCAAAGTCTAAAACTTGGTCATGCCGGGATAAAAACTGGGCATGGTCATTCAAACCAGAAGTGGTGCGTAAACTTACGTTTTGCACGCATATTAAACACTACGTGAATAAGTTTTATCGCTGTGAGAGAAGACAGTAGCATCCGATGCAAATGCAGCCGAAAGGTGAACTGGCTGCCTATGTAGACCCAGCGTAAATAGCGCGCTAAATGACATTATCGCTCACCGTATAGCTTATGTATGTCAGCCAAAGCTGGATCAACAAGAACGTTGAAACTGTGGTGCAGCCGCGATTTGTTACAGCGTATAAGGAATTATAATCACAGAAACACAATGCATGTGAAATAAACAGACTTTCGTTTTCCGATCAAGCACGCGGGCATGTACCGTACTGTTACATTTTAAATTTAGTTGCAAGTATCGTCTACTAAGTGTCAGTGAAAATGTTAGAGAATAATGAAACGAAAGGCAAAGCTATTACAGTGGATAGGATACGGTACTTCTGCTAGAAACCATTAGAACTCCAAGGAATTGCCGCTATCATAATAAGAGCATTTATGTAGTTTCAGTTAAACGAATTGCTTGCTTGCTGTGCTAAACGGACCCTGCAGAGTTGTTCTGCAGACCGGTCATCTCATCCTTCCTTGGTGAATTCAGTTGAATCTTATCCCAAATATTTTGTGGAGATGTTGGTAATGAACTGGCAACAGCTCTGTGCGGACATCCGGTACAAGAATCAATTTGTTTGCATTAAAGTCCTGTAGTTCTCGCTTCAGACAGCTTGTGTTGACATGGAAGTAGGCGTTGCCCATCTGGCCAACCACAATTTCTTCGTTCTTCTTGAACGTCCTCGGAATTTTCGAAACCTATGAACAACAGAGTACAGTCATTGACGCCAGTCCAGTTAGATACTATCTGTTACACCGGAGGACATGACCGGATTAAATCCTAACGTCTTGAGTTCACAGCTGTGTTAAGCCAGGCGAGATGGTCTTTGCTGTAAGGGCGACAAGGCGAGTTCAATTGTGACTATGTGTTCAAAAGTAAAGATTATAATAGTATACCAACGTTTAGTGCAGCTAATTAGGTCCAGAAATAACTGCTCTTCCCGTAGCTAACGCACGGCATAAGATGCTGTTCTACCCTGCCGTGGTATACTAGTATGTAAGCATTGTGAGGTGCGTAACATATGGCAACTGGTAATGACGAAACATGAGACGTACTGGCCGTCGTGTTACACGTACCACAACGATATCTTCCGGCGGTGGTCCAACTTTTTGGGCCACGTGCAGATTTCTGTGGCATCCGGCGCATTTACGGGTTGCGCGATGGCAGTTCTGAAGAAAGTGCAGCTCGCAAGTATACGCATCAGGGCGAATTTCCACCTACTTGGGGCGTTGTGCAAAGACGAGGGGTCTGCTTAGCAACGTGTCTCTGGAAGAGCTTGCTGCCGAGCTGTCAAGACTCCGTTGTTTACTGCTTGTGTCAGCTTCCAGCGAGTTGGACTCCACGGTTATCGCACCAGTAGCAGCCGAACCACGGTAAACACAGCTCTTGGTAACCACGGGTTTTACAGGGTTGGACTCCTTTGACGGCCCTAGGCGTCTTGATGTGCTTGATAACTTAGCGCCGACTGTGCGTGGCACTCCATGGTGAATTGCCTTGTCAAGGCTTTTGACTGCATTTGAATTGTACCAGTTTTTGTACACAACTGCCATGTCTTTGTCAACTGCTACCGCCAGTGAATGTGCGCACAGTTTCTGTAGCTTAAAGCCATGACATGAGCATGTGACCTTTCCAGTAGCTCTCTCGAATACTACACTGTTTGGTACAGGCGAAGATTCGCTGACAACCATTGCTGCTGAATCCAAAGGCTTGCCGGGACACCTCGTGATGAGCTCTACTTTGTGCTGCAGAATGCGAAGTGCTTTCGAAATCAGAGCACGTTCTCTGTCTTTGGATAATCCTTTGAATGCCGGCAGCAAGTCGGACAGAAAGCCGTGCAGGTCATTTGAGTCGGTGACACCAGATGGGACAAAGGCTGTCGTGCACCTGCAATGGAGCACATCAAATGTAACATTGAACCAAAATAGTGATTGGATTAAAAACAGTACTTCGGTTAGCGCAACCGTGATCTGCTTTTTGCTTCCCGTAAAAAGTCGGCTGTCAGACTGAATAAAGGGCCACATTCAGGCCAAAGTGTAACATAAACTTTATCAGACACGGTTCTAACGTTTTACTTCAGTTTAGTCACCTGATAGCATAATTTTTGCATGTAGCATCTGATGGCATGGGCTTTTCAGCTGTCATCACTTGCTATACTTTAGTTTACATATTCACTACAAGTTGGCGGAAGATAATTGATTTCCGAAACTATATGGTCAAGTCGGTTAACGGGTCCGCATGTTTGCGTAGTCGTCAACGCTTGGGGATATTTATAGGTCACGCGCTTCCCCGATCAGCTTTATGTAAATGAAAATTTGTACTGCTTTAACGGAGCATTAAATAGTTACAACTTGTAAAAGGCTAAAACAACCTGTTTAACATAAACTGGTTGTGAGAGAAATGTTTTGGATTGGACCGGACGGATCGAGTGGGCAGGGGTTGCGTTTGGACTGTGTCTGGGAAATAAAGAAACATTTGGGATAGGACTTGACCGACTTCAATCAATTTCAGAACTCTATCCCGAATGCAAGATAGCGTGCATGCGCCATCGCATAACAAATGTAACTGCATACGAAGCTTTCGATACAAACCGAGACTTGTTTGTAATTGAGCCGCTACCGTCATCACATTTGAAACGTGACCGCCATGACAATAGTTGAATTCAAGACACACTGTTAGCGATCTGAAATGCATTAATATTCATACTGAATCGCCGAATAACGTTTATCGGCGATTTCGGATCAACGACATCCACGACACTACAGCTTAAACAGAGCGGTTACGAACTCACCTTGTGTTGGGATCAACGTGTACTGCCATATTAACTTTGTCCTTTGGCAGAAGTTTAGCGCGGTGGATGCTGCCCATGGTTTTGGAACGATGGCTCGATGTTGGATTCACTGCCGTGTTGTATAGTTCCGCATCGCAAATACGCAGATGCTTATATTCGTCCAGCAGAAACCACCGCTCACTTCTTGACATCCCTGCCAGTTCAATCTCCTTCTCTTGCTTGAAACAAACGTCTCTTGCAGTCTCAACGAATTCGTTTGTGGTAACCTTTTCATAGCTAAGGGCTTGCTTCAGAACGTTGTTAGAGCACTCATTCGCATTCTGGGTGTAGACATTCAATCCCATACCGGCAGCAATCCTGTCTTCCAGGAGAGTACAGTTTTTGATTTGGTCCCCTTTGAACTTGCGAAAGTAGTTAGCAAACTTTTCACCCTCTTCAGACTTGTACTCCCATCTATCTAGTGCCATTTCCAGTTCACGGTCGTAGGGTTTAGGGTTTAGGGTTTAAGGTTTAGGGTCGTAGTCTTGCGAAGGGCAGTTAATAAGTCCGCCAACAATTGTGTCACCTTCTGGTGTGCCGAAAACGTCTTGTAAAATTACGTTAGAAGTCCCGTGGTCGACATTCAGGTCTCGCATCTTTCGCTTCATCGTCTCTTTCAGGTGAAGGTCGCACAGGAAATGTGTGGCATTGGGAAATGCATCTTTGAAAGCGTTAACTAGAGCAGAGTCTTCATCTGAACCGAAGGCACACAGATTTCGTAACAGCGGTCTATATTTCTTCAAGAGAAATGCCAGATAACCAAATCCGTCCTCTGATCTAACAACATGAATTATAATAGCACCAATCATAACCGGATGCAGGCCGAAATAGCTGCGCAGCGACTTTAACATTAGGTGACGGTATGTAACGACTGTCACCAAAAAGTTGCCTGCGTTAAATAGCGTGTCCACCCCCAGCACGCAGAAATTGGCTGGATTTGTGCAGAACTTGACCAGGTCATCAAGCTGCCTTTCAGATGTCAAGAAAATGGCAAGATCCGGGGTTATGGTGATGTCCCGAATAAAGTACTGCGAAAGATGCTCCTTTTCAAGTTTGGACTTACAAACAATTTCCCAAATATCTTTTGTTGAGCAGGAAAGTGTTTCCAAAATAAAGATACAGAAAAGAGTGTTTTCAGAGATCTGAAATGTCGGTCACTGTTTTCACACAAACAGCTCTTCGTGGTTTTTTGTTAATCACACAGACTGAAGAAATAAACTGTTATCTTGAGCACATGCAGCAGCATTCGAGGAAGAAGAAGACAGGCATATGGGTGCGGCAAAATGCATTCAGTCTGACTGAGCATCCTAGAAATCATGGTATTATTACAGTACCGCGGAAGTGCGCGACGCACAACGTTTGGTCCGGTCCAGAAACACTACGCCCGGCCATTTGGTCCCAACAAAGTGTCTCTGGTGCATATATATGTTTATGATTTTACAATGTACTTCCTCTGAAACTGTTATGTGGAACGGGCAGATGGTTTACCTGTCAGTAGTTTACCAATAAACGTTTAGCACATGTAACCGCTTGCTCTCCGATAAGCGTACGTGTATATCAAGATAAACTTATTAGTTAATACACACTCCGATAGGCAGATGGTGTCACCGTAAACTCAAGACCGAGACGGTTCAAAGTGCAAATGTACGGTCGTTTTTAAATGACCAGTCAATGACTCAACCTCAAAGTTTTGGGACTAGGTTCGTTCTCACTGTGCCTAATGCGGTTGTTTCGCACAGTTGGTTTGAAATGCAATACTGTTGGCTGCATCCCGCTGCTGGTTTCTGCGCACTGTAAGAACCTTGGCTCGTGCGGTTATATAAGGCAGTTTACGGGTCGCACAGTCAGTACTAGTTTAGTACTGGATATTATTTCTTGAATAAAATTTTGTGGCTCAATGTCAGATAAATTGAGGCTGTAGCGGAAGGTGTTTCTCGTATTCTATATTCTCTTGTTTCGATAACAGATTACGTAAGTCATATCAGTGCAGCACGTATGTGTGCGTTCATGGTATCACCATTTAAGTGTGTAACATTTCTACGCATCGTATCGCATGAGGGCATAATAAACTGACCTCAGAAGTTGAAGTTCATCTTCCTGGTCATCTTCGGTTGATTCGACATTGCTGTCCGAGACGCTGACAACTGGTGGAGGAAGGAAAGATAGTCGCTTTCCTGAACGCTTTGCTTGACTGGTTCCTGCTGAAGTGACGTCACTGTCTGGTTCTGTGTCGGTGCCAGATGGAACGGTCAGTAAAAGAAACTTTTTCTGCGGTGTAGACGTTGTGCTGCTGTCACTCTTATACGCTCCAAAGTTTCGCTTTGCCCTGACAGATAAGGTTTCTGTACAATAGTTACTTTCCCTGTCAGTGCTTTACCATTACATAAGTTTACCGACTCCCAGGGAACGGCTCCCATATTAGCACTGACATGCGTTATAATACGCGAGATTGATGTTGTCTAACAAATGAAAGTTAATTTAACGCTGCCAGCCAATATCTCAGAGGGCGTCGTAGTAAAAGGTTCATTAATACGCTAACGATATGTCATTTCGGGCGTTATTAGTGTACGAAGCATCTCTTACCACTGGCCTCGATCGTTCGTAGCAGGTGAAGTCACACGTTCTTTCGCCGGATCAGGTCCGAAATCGTACTGCTCGTCCTCTGCCTGCATAATTATGAGTGAAATCCATGACGATTTATCATAGTAACGTGATTTACGTCAAGCGAATGTATTCTTATGCACACCAGTTATAACTGCAGTTCCATACCAAGAAACTGTCCATTGTTATCTTCCGAATTATTCTGGGTTTCCGGATGACCGTTGTTATGCACCGTTTTGATCAGACTGTACGGTTGGCATAAATTACGGTGCAAAACGTAGCTGTTCAAGTTGGAACTCACAACGTGTTAGACGACGAAAGTTCAGAGCTTTGTTTATACTGCGAACATATAACGCACTACCCGCCACAACATACATGCAGCCAGCTTGTCGGGAAAGTGAAACGGTTATGTTAAGCACAGCAGTATGCACTTTTTTCTGTCATAGATAAGAGATTCTAAGCTCGTACGTGCTGTTCTGCTCATTTCCGTCTTTCGCGCACTGGTTAAGTCCATGCTTGTTACAAATGCATAATCGCTCAAGAATGTCGATGTTTACACCAGCTCTACCATGCAGATCACTCACTCAACTCTTCACCACGACAGAGCGATAAAATTTGGCGCTAATTCCTGGACTGCAGTAGCGCTGCAGTTTGCGAAATATTTTTCTCAGCATCAGTTGTGACGTCAATGGTAATGGTGCAGTGGGCACATATCATGACTATTTAGAACAGGCATCAGTCGCAGGTGACCGGTGGCAACATACCTTCAATGCATAGCGTTAGAGTCCCATACTATACCAGGTAATCTCTCTCCGCTGGTGCTGGCGACGCTACAGCTCAGTTTGTGTGAAAGATCCGCTTTATGTCGTCCTAAATTACACACGGGGAAGCGGGTTATGGAAGCAGCTTACGTAGGCTGTTTTCTGCTTTATTCGTTCATTGTAATACGCGTCTACGTACTGCCAGCATGCGTGCAAAGCGTGGATTATGCTCTGTTTTTGGCCTGAATGAGTCAAATGACCATGCCCAGTTTTTATCCCGGCATGACCAAGTTTTAGACTTTGGGCAACCCAAGTTTTTCGGTGACCATGCCCAATGGGCATGCCCATGGGCAAGGGCCATGCCCAGGTTTTAGACCCTGCCATGTATACATACCGCAAAAAACCAGCTCAGAGACAAATCACAGCCGCGTGTGAACTGCAATATAGAAACGCATGCAATGATGGTGCAATTCACTATGACTATCAGCATCAACTAAAAAAAGACGCTGGTTAGGTAACAACAAATCGATAAATATGTGGAATTAGAGGTCCTAACTGCCGCCAGCCGGTGAGTGCTCATGCGTGAGCTAAGTGTTTATCCCATGAGTAAGTGGGCTAATAAGCGACGAGGGATCGTGAAAACACTGATGTAACAAAGTTTCTTGTAATTTGTATTGTTCACCGCTTTCTGCGGTGAATCTTTGTGTACAGAGACATTTTCGTGACCTTGATTTCATGTACATCAGTACATGTGTCCTGTTCTTGCATGTGCCCGTTATAGCTGCTGCATTATTGTACAGTAAACCAATACTGAATACGGTTACCAACGGAATGCATTGTATGTTTAAAAAGAATCAAGTACGATAAAGACAAAAGGGAAATATTTTCAAAAATACGCTGTATGTGCATGTGTGCTGTGGGAAATCACCTTTTGACATATGGACATAGTGGTTTCTCCAAAGCCTGAATACGTGGCGAAGCAGTTTGAAGGTCACCGGACATTTCTGCGTTTAAAACACCTATCTGCAGTTCCAGGTGCTTTTCGCAAAGCAGTACCGATCTTTTTCAGTTGAAAGTCTTCCCATGCAACACAAAAGCTTCGGAAACACCAAGGCAGCCAAAGTTGTAGGAAGCAGTCTCTGATGGATTTATAATGATTCTTCTACATTGCTATCCATGTAACAATGTAATAATTATCCAGGGCTTTACCGTACCGTACTGAGTGATACCCGGTACAGAAAGGATTTTTACGAATTGTAGACGATCACTAGGCAGAGACCGGGACTTGGCACGCGATCTGGGCAAACATATAATTTAGTTATGTATACCTACTAGCCGAGCAACTGTGGCACGGTAGCAAAACAACAGGGTTCAAGCCAGTCTACGATCCAGCTGCGTTAGAGGAACGCATCTACCCTAAGTCAGGCAACAAGCTGCATTACATCATTACCCATAAGAGTCTTGAACGGCCAGGTACTTAATCGATAAAATTGTAGTTAACGCACGACAGCACAACGCTTTGGCTAATCAAGAAACAGGAATCATTTATACATGCATATGAAAGGAGATCTGCCTGTGCGATACGGTGAGATAACCCAGCTGGGTGGGATTGATTTCCTTTGACCTTTCTTGCCGCTGAGATGTTCCACATTGCGCTGCATCAACGCAGCAATATCTCGTATGCAACTTCTTTTCATTTTTACCGATCTGTTTACAGCTGTTGTTGCTGTTAGTGCAGTTCTGTATACAGTGTGAGGTATTTAACGTCTGCCTCCTTCACTTGCCGCGCATCAGTCATCGTGCGCTTTCGCTCAACAGAAAAAGCGATCGTCAGTCAGTATCTCTTTACGCGCTGAGCTGTGGACAAAAGTCTCGTAGATTGAAATTCAGTTCCTATTATCGTAATTTTATCCCACATGGAAGGTCAAAACACCGAACCCAAGCGTTCACGGTTTAAATGTCGGATCTGTAGCGCTCCCGATACCCGCTCGCTCTACGGCGCAATCGTCTGCTCCGCATGTGCGGTAAGTATGACGTTCAGTCCAACATGAACGTGAATTTGCGCCTGTTCGTATGTTGCTGGGATAGTAGCGAATCTTTTGCCGTCCATCGAAACTTTTTCCAAGTTTTTGGTGTTGTATGATGAGCAATCGTCCTTTAGTCAAGAAGAGGAAGTTGGTTTATTATTGTGTGAAAGGTCACGGGATGTACGCAATGATTAGAGAACCTACGTTTATCAGCGTTTATCGCAAACGATAAAATTAATGTGTACCTACATCTAGCGTTTATCAGTCAACGTACGTTTGCGGGGACGTAGCACGAAACCTTAAGAGTAGTTAGTGTGCGGTCGACCTCTGTTGCAAAGTCTGATTGCAGGCGTTTTTCGCTCGCACCATGAGACGGGACGGTAGTGAGCGCTACAAGTGTCCCATGCCAGAGCCTTGCCCGCTGGAACACACTATTAAACGGCGCTGCCGAGGGTGCCGACTTAACAAATGCCTGGCCGAGGGCATGCGGCTAAAAACGAAAGATTTCTGGTCGGACAGTATGGAAATGTTCAAAGGTGATTCTATTCTCCTATATACTTTTAGTAAGGACAGATTCTCTAGAGAATAACGACCGCGGCCGGAAAATAGCTCCGACCGGCTTTAACGAACTCGGTTACAGTGTTTGCGTATCCATTGAAAAACCTACCATAAGTATTCTCGAGACTGAGACAAGCAGCTGCTCCTAGCGGGTGAGAGAAACTGCTCCTGTTATTGAGGCCAAGAGCTGTTATTGATACGTGATCAGTCCTCAGCAAGTGTAAAGAATTATGCAAGGCGGAAAGTCTTTGGAGAGATACCGGATGCAAACCAAGCTGAAACGCTTGATTTGCACATTTAGGGTCCATTAGCGCCACCACTGTAACAGTTATGGCTTTGTCTATGATATTTTATTTATTCGGAAACTGTAGCAAACGCTGACAAACACAGTGGAAAGGTAACCCGCTGGGGGCAGTGCGAAATTCCGGTAGGACGAGATCCCGTATGATCGATGATTTACCGGGTTTTCTATCAAGTAAGCATCACACCATCGACGACGCTTAGTCTCTCTTAATTAGAAAGGGCAATCGGATACTCCGTGCCTGACAGTCACAGGAAAGCCGTATGGTGAGATACTTTCATGTTTCAACTGATTGCTTATATTCAGAAAGATGGTTCGAAATCATAAAGATCCACGATCGCACTGGCTGCACTTGGCAAAGACCCTGCAGCTTGAAAGAAAACGCCACCACGACTAATCAATTAATGAATGGTACAAGAACAGGGAATTTAAGTGTTGCCGTCGTTGTTGTTTGGCAGTTAACCGCATTGTAACACCTGTTAAGGCGAAAGATAACAGCGCCCGTGGCTTCCTTCCAGCTGAGAAAATACAAGAGAATGTTGTATGTATATGAAGGTTTCTGCCACGAACTGCGGACTGAACCAGGGCCTTCCGCTCGACCCTCGGTCATCGTCAACGGACTGCAGAGCAACGCCCAACGACGACCATCCGTAATAGTTCGCCAGACATCATCCCGAACCACCCCGTCCGAGAGACATTGCCGCGACCGTAAGTTCAAAGGTCACACTCAAACTGGTCATTCAGCAGCCATGCATAAATGTCCCTCCTTTCAGGACTCCGCGTGAAACGGCACGGAAATTATGCACAAGTGGCACATATTCCATTTTCGTTTGCATTGCCACTGCTCAGCTACGCGGGTAGGGTGTCCTGGTATGCTGCAACTGTTTTATCGATTTAGTAATAGGATTCTGTTCTTGTCTTCAGCGGCATTACCCCAGCCGGTTGTGAGTGGCGTGGGGATGAGCCAGTGGCAGGTCACGCTGTGGTTAAGAGACACTACGATGCAAGCCCTTTTCAGCCCTTCGTCATAGCCTTTCACTACCATATTCACTGTAGCCATTGTGACCCCACCGTTCGAGCCACGTCGACGTTTGTTACCTACTTTTCTAGTATTAATAAGTCTTTATCCTGTAACTCATGTTTGATCCTAAATAGTGCTAACAGCAAAGTCAGTCGTGCTTGCCCAGCCAAAGACGCGCTGGTTAGGATAACAAAATTACTTCTCGATTCTCATACTTTTTTCCCGGTTGCCGAGAGCACGACGGATAAATTATTTGTACAGGCATATCGTTGATTTTATCAGAAGTACTCGGTCGTCTACTACCTACGCAACGATAAGGACTTGGGTGCGGTGTACAAGAATACCGGCAATACAGTACAGGGGAGATTGTCGAGCATAGAAACTGCTTAGAATAAAAGCACCGTAATCTTTGCGAATCGGTTCTTCCGGTGCAGCGTAGTGGCCGACTTGGTAATTTCCAGAATACCATCTTTCTATGCCGTACATATCGGCAGGATTAACATTAAAGACATGCGAGAAGAATAAATTAACCAGCATTATCAGTCATGCAACAAACTGCTACGTATATACATATTCTAGGAAATCTCCATGTTTCGCCTTTACCAGTTGCGCCCACCGCCGGTACGACTGCTTCCATATCCTGCAAATGCACAACTTCGTTTTCTCATAATATTATATATTATCTACCACTTCTCATATCTATCTAACGTAAGATTCAGACTGTTCTACGTATCACTTGCACAGTAACAGTACTTCCACTCAAGCCAAAGGAAACTATAACTCGCACATTCAAAAACATAAGTGAAAAGCACTCGTTTGTCCGAGGCTGACTGGAGCCCAATGAGCACATCGGTACCAGTAACCTACGTGCGTACCTTGCCACCGATCTCCCTGACCATACGACTGTCCGCGCGTATCCGATGTCTGCCCGTATCCCGCATTCCCTCCACCAGCCCCGGAACTGCCCCGCCCATAGTCCCCATACTGTCCGGTCGACTGACCCCCGCGTCCGAACGAGGAATCCTGCCCGCTGTGCCGCCCATCGCGGTCTGCGCCGTAATTTCCGGCGTGGTTGTCGCGGGGGGGATAATCGCACTGGCTGCCGGTTCCTGCAAATGGAATACTTAAGTATCTACCAGAAACTATTAGCATTCAATCCGAGCGTCGAGTATCCAGTCATACACCAGTTGATGTAACACTTTTACAGCGAAATCTCTGCAGAATGATGTAGTACCGATCACAACTTGCAAGTGACTGGAGCCGTTCGTGATTGATATTGCATTCCAAAACTCATTCATATCAAAACACATCCTTGTGGAATGTTTTATATAAGAAAACGCACGGGTCATTGCGTCTACAAAGTACAAACCCCGCTTCCCCGAACGCGATAACCTTGCTACTTGTATTATCATTCAGCAGTAAGTGTAATGCGTGCAAATGCATTAAACATACCTGAACGCTCACGCCACGGAGCGGTCTGATTATCCGCATGGAGATCCCGGGCGTCGTGGCGGTCGTTACGATGGTACTCGGCCTGACTGTGACCGAATGCGTAATGATCCCGGTCGTAGCCACGGTCGCGGTTGTGTTGCTACATGCAATTTCATAGCGTTATTTCTTTGTACTTATGCATAAATGCATGTGCAGTATTGTTGCGTCAAATGTCAATGTTAACAGCAGCGGATTACACTGATTCTGTATCCCTTACATCGTCTTGATAATCCCGCCAGCCGCTACCATAACGCCGCTCGCCCCCGTTGTGTCCGGAATAGAATTTTCCACTGTCAAACATTCTCTTACTTCGCGTAAAAAGTGTATTGTGCTCTCAAGAATCGAAACTAGAAACGTCTAATTTATACCGTAACGAGAGAAACACATTCAAAAGGATCCCTCTGTATTTATATCGGATCATTCCTCGATACTGGATCAAATTACTTCAAACACAGTTCCTGTTAGGCTATGGAAAGCCCCAGCAGCATGCACGGGAGCTCACAGGCAGTCATATGCTGGGATTCCCGGCATGTGGGAAGAGTCCCACCTTTTGTGTACATTGCAGTCGATCGGCATTACAATGTCATAGTCATCAGTCAATCTGACACTCTAAACTGCGGGAATCGTTCATTCGCAAAAACGCAATGTAACCGTTAACAAATACGAGTATGATTCTGTAATCTGTACCTGCATGGTAAAATTGCAGGTGTGCGATCGATAGGCCTTGGGATCAAGTACAGGCGGATGTGTACAACAACATAAGTCTTGGTTTCAAGTTCGTCGAGGTGTTAGGACTGAACCGGCTAAAGTATAAATTTAAAACACATTGTGTGAAACGGGAATCTTTGGGAATACAGTAGAGTGACGTAGACTTTTCCTTTCTGTTGTCCACGTACACGAAATGTACTTAATGACTACATTGACTCGATGCACATCGCACAGCGGTACAATAAGACCGGTACAGTACGCTGATTTTTGTGGTGTACGAATATTGCCCCAAGTATTTCAACGAATATGATATTCTGCTTACGTTAGTTCAATGCCATCGGCGGATGAATTGTTTTATTTGACAATTACCTGTGAAATTATCTGTATTTAATTTAAAACAGCTACACGGGAAAACATGGCTTCAGATTTCTAGGACAAAAAACCAACGACATTTTACTAAATGATATAATTTGACGTTAATCAGACAATCCGAAAAATCCGCATTTCCCGGTACATACAAATCGATAAAATTTGAATCGGCTATTTGTAACTGCAGAAAACGCAATCCATCGAAAGCAAAACTATATGGCAAGCAAAATCGATCAACATTCCCCAAACAGCACACTGCCTTCAACACAGACACTGGAATCACATTTCCCGCCATAAAATCAACAAAACAGCTAATTTCTCACCCAAGCAGCAAACGGAATAAACAGCACCAGCAAACACTTACACAGCTTCGTTTATAAATAGAAATACAAATAAAAGAAGGAAAGTAATTCAGTACATTAAAATAAGTGATAAAACAATTAATAAAACATATATCGAATTTGTCAGCTTTTATTATATCGAATTAATAAACCTATTTAAATCAATATGTTGATGCCGCCGGTGCAGCCGCCCTTAGACGGCGGATAGATCGTCGTAGGTGGCTACATCCAGCACCACGATGCCCTGGGCGGGTGCCAGCGGCACCTGGTATTGTCGCTGCTGCCCGCCGGTCAGTTCCTCCGCTGGGACGTTGCACTCGCCCAACACCACATCCTTGACCAGATTCTGGTTTATCACCTGTACACACATCACGTTTTAACGTATTCCTGATTATACCACCGAAAATTCTCATCATAACATCAGCTGTAACACTGAAGTACTAAATAATTTCTATTAGGTTTTTTTAATTGTATGTTGCCGACATATGTCTTCTGGCAAAAAAATGGGAATAAAACATAAAATAGAAAAATTACAGAAATCAAGTATAATTATTTAGAAATGATAATAAATTATTTCTAAAATTTATTTAAATAAATTTAAAATATTTTGTCTAAATTTAAATAGATTTAAATAAAATATATCTAATCTTAATTAAAGGTTTAAATTCAGGTCTATTTTTAAATTCCTAAAGATCTAATAAAACCAGATTAATTAAATAATAATACTTTTTTTATAAGGACATAATTACAATAATAATAAATAAATAATTATTATCATAATGAATAGATGAACTACATACAAATTAATTTGTAATAATTTCTCTAAAAGAAAATTTTGTATAAATTAATTTACTGATTATCAACCACTATTTTCTGTCAAGGTATTTTTTGTTATTATCGTAATTAAGCATTTTCAACATCCTCGTATTTCTTTTGTTTCGAGGTTAATCTCTACGGACCTGCAGTTTGATGGGACTCTGCAAGGACTTCCGGTAGAAAATAGCCGTCTCATTGAACACCGGATCGGTGCTGTCCCTCATAACCGGGGTCCGGGCGTGTCGGCCCTCACATTCCAGCGTAACAAACGGGTCCGGCAGGGAATTCTTGCCGGGCGCTAACCCGTTGACCTGGCGGATGTGCACCGTGGTCAGGTAGGCCGCCGCGATGCTGCCCGTCGCCATCAGGCCGCCCAGCACCTTCTGCTGCGGTAGATCCGTCTCCAGACACCTGAACACGTTAACCACCAGTTAAAATTTAAAACGTGATTTAACTACAGTAAAAGGCGAGTTACAGGGAATTCACTGGGTGAGCTAGTCTGGTTTGTATCATTCTCGCTGTGTATTGTGCAGCCGCCCTGCTACGTTATTACTCTACCAATTTATTCGCTGCACTGTTTTCCCATTTAATTCTGCAATTTACACTCTGGTGCCTATTAGCGTCACCAAAAACGATCTCGTTTCCAATTTTTGTAATTTTTCCATAATTCTTACGAAAAAGCGGTAATTGGAGTTGATGTTTAAAAATAATTCAGATTTTGTCGAATAATTTTTCTTGCCGTTCGTTTTCATTCTAAATAATTTTCACAAATTTTTACTGCGCTGTGATATTTTACTTCACCGATTTGTTTTTTTCTAGTTTTATTTATTTATTTTACTCCATGTTTTCGGTTTGATTCATCACACATCCGCGTCGTTTTTTCTGGTTTATTCTAGAACTCTCTTTCGTCACATTTCACGGCCAACTTGGCAAGGTAATCCCGCATAAATTAGACCGATACATTATTAGGTCAACAGCACTTGTTATCGCATACACAGTACACATATCCAAGTCAAATGGTTTAAACGCAAACCAACCAATTGAAATTAATTAAAAAAATCGTTAAAAAAATCTGACAAACGATCCCGGATGCCACACACCATGCACGTCCTTTGGGAAGATTACCAGTTGCGGCTGCTGCCACTGTAGCCATAACCTAGAACAAACA
>JAQGAU010001510.1:0-18986 GCA_034698045.1 Paramacrobiotus richtersi | reverse complement strand
TGGTTGTGTTGATGATGTGGGTCTGGTTTGCAGCGGCTGGAGCAACGGTAGCCGTCGGAAGAAGTGCGGCGGCGACAGCGGCCGCCCGGGTTATGGTAGCGACCGTCGTGGCTACAGTGGGGACCGTCGGCGGCGGAGGTGTCCAGCGACCGTTGACGTAGTCTTCGAAGTTGTCATAAAGGGAATCATTCTTTGGTTCCGTAATTATCGTCTAGTAGACAAATATATGTATTCGTGTAATTTGACGACTGAACGATACTTAAACCGTCCACTAGAATTTGTGTTTACTTACCGGATTATAAAAATTGTTCCATTTGTAATCACCCCAATTCTGTACCGGATAACTGCTGCCATACGAAGCATAAATCACTTGTTGCGGCATATCTGGAAGTTAACATCATGAATTAAAACAACAGACGGTTGGAAAGCAGTTCTGTAACTTCTATTTTGCCACTGCTGTAGTAAATTACGAACATGTACAAGTAGTACGAGCTTCTCGACCATGGTTTGCCGGTTTGGCTGACTGACTGACAGAACGAATGAATATTCACACTGTTCGACGCAGCATGTGCTCGAAATAACTTCTGACGGTTACGATAGATATAAAAATATTTTAATACTGTATGGTTCTTATGCATGAATAAATACCTACCTGGAGGTAGATTTCTTTATCCTGGCTGATATATCTTATGCGACAGACAGGAAAATTTTAATACACCTACGTTGAATTTCGTGACAGGAAATTTCTTAAATTATGGGAATTTTCTTAGTTACAAGCCTATAATATCTTTTAACCGCGTGCGACCCATCATCTTTCTCGTACTCGAAATCACTTAAATTTCATGGAGATGAAAGATAATTCCTTGCAGTAGGACCAACATCAGCAAACAACCGAGCGGCACGCACGCATACTATCGTATCTATGCGCATTACATTTAAATTGCTAGCAAACTTACATATTGGATAACCGGCTAATGACTGCGGCACGGTCAGCCATGAAGGAACATTCGGAGGTGGTGCCATGGTATCGATAGATCGACCCAAATCATATCCAACAGGATACTGATCACTGGAATAGCTGGTGTCGTAGTTATTACCACCGTTTAGTCCGTAAACTTCATAAGCTCCCTGGCCAGAAACAAACTCACAGAAAAGATGCAGTTCCCCGATAAATATCACGAACCAGCCAGCAAAACTGTCCAGCTTTGGTTTTATATTCATATTATTTATCAAAAACTCAACTCATAGAAACTTATAAACAACTCATAAAAAATACTCGGATTATATGTAGAAAATGTAAACAACAACGCCGTTTCGCACATAAAAAAAAGATTTATAAGAAGGTGAAGTGAAAGTGGGTCCGACAATACAGTTACGGTTAACATGCATGGCGCTCACTTTCGCTGTCGTTAGAGCACTTCGGATTCCTCGGCAATCAAGTAATTAGTCCATCTTGCTTGAAGATTTTCGACCGCATTATTGTGTTGGCTTTTCGATTTCTTCGGCGTTTTTCCGGTCAGATGAGAAAGTGAATTGCTGTGATGAGCGCAATTACCAGCTGTGCGACATTAGTGGTTACTTTGTCGGTAAGGTTGTTTCGCGAGTGAAATATGCTGTTCGATGTCAGCACTCTACCGATGTATAACAAAGATAACGGACGAATGGATGAGATATTGATGTCTTTGTTATTGACCTGTGTTTGCATCAACTGGGTCAAGTTGGAACAGAAAAAGCAACGATATTAATGCATTATGCATGCTAAAAAATGTTGCAGAACACGTGCTGTTGAAGATAACAAGACCGTATAAGTCTGGCTGTTGTAAAGGGTAATGCCGCGTCTGTTCTTGGCACGTTGCCTGCGCGATCAAAGCTGTCGGATAGCGATTTTGGCTGTTTTTTCAATGTTTAATCCTTGAGTGTGTAGTGACCCTAGCGCAGGCTTTTATTGTTACTTCGGTTTTTACGAATAAAAATCATTTTTAGATAACAAGTGTTAACACGTGTTGGGAATTATGCCGCCTTATTATACGTAAGTTGGTACCTCTTACTGCCGGTTTTGCGGACACAAGAATTAGCTATTAAAGCATTAAGTTTTTGACTTTAGATCGTGATTGTCTAACTGTAATGAAACAGACTTTGTTCTATACAATACATATAACTGAACACAGTAAGCTGATATACTTGTGTTAGAGTAGAGTTTGATATTAGCTTCCACTAACTAGTTTTCTTTCTGTGATAGAGTTTAGGATTTAAGGTACACATTAAATAAATCACACATGCTACATAAATACAGCATATCATCATAGGCAGCAAGGTTCCGAAGATTGTACTGAATTACGTCCGTATACGACAATCCTTTTTGTTATTACGTACGGTAGTTCCCACAGCAGTTAAGGAATAACGCGAATGCAAGGTATGCTGTGCAAACGTCTGTTTATCATCATCTAGAAATTAGAAACAACTGCAATCCGCTTTCACTTTTGTTCAACTAGGTATGTAGTTAGCTCACTGTTTATCACGTGCGCTCATCGAAATGCAACTATGATAATGGAACCCTTGGTAAACAAATGAGAAGATAGGGTAATTCTCCACTGCTGCGGGCAACTTTTAACTAAATTACCATAATGTTCGCTCAGATAAGAAACCCTAATGTAAATCTTTGCATCAATGCCCATGAATAAGTATTGATCAGCATATCGTTACCTTGATTGATTTACTGTACAATGGTGCAATGAAATGCAATGTTGCCGCATCTCATGATAATATTATAATGAACACCTTACAACCTAGCTACCCGCAAACATTAACAGCTCACTGCTTTATTAACGAACTCAACTGAATTAATTTAGCAGAGACGACTGAAAGAATTTTTCCGATGTGTTCTGTACGCAACGAGAACGTGGACACCTGTATTTGAACAAACGACAAATATTTATTCACGTTCATAGCAGCTCGTGGAAAGTATAGTGCCAGGAAAGGTCAGCAACAAATCTTCATCTAAATTCTTTAAAAATGCTCTGCTGTGTGTATGGCACCTTTAATTTGTCGTTGTTTCCACCATGTTATTTGCGCAGTCAGCGATCGGAGGCAACACTGCAACGGTTGATGTTACTACACTATCCAATTTGACCCAAGTGTTAGTCAAAGTGCTGGACACTCTACAGACACTGAACAACATCGCCAAGCCCACCACTGACGAGCCACAACCGACCAATGAAGCCGCGGAATCGACAGCCCCGACCACAACGACCGAAACAGCCACTACCACGCCAGATACAACGATGACTACCGCGGCATCCTTGGCGTTTATTTTGCACGCTAACCCATCTGATAATGCCACACTGAACAAGGCGGAAGTGGGAGCAGTGGTGGAGCTTTTGGGGCAGCTGGGATTGAAATCGTTATTGGGAATTCCGAGTGCGACAACACAGACCCCGGTTATCACAACACGCATTAGTCAATGCCAGCACCTTTGGGATCGAATATTCGAACAGAATAAGAACAAACTGTACGTGCTCCTGACACTCACGGAATTACTTGAAACTTTTGCGCAATCTCATTGGTTAAATTAGCAGAATTATATAACCTGAACAGTACAATAATGCATAACGAAGCTATACAGTTCGTTGCAACATATTGCGACTTTTAGCCAGCTTAAGATGACTGGACTCACCACAGTTCAACGAATAACAAACAAAAAATGAAAATATTCTGAAATTTTTGTTACAGAATTAATCGGAACTGCAATTTATCACGATTAAGAACTTAAGAACACGAACATTTCCGTAGTTCATACGCCCAGGCAATTGTTATCTATCCCGAAGCGATGAAAATGAAATACAGATTCGCATAAGTATAACTACTTTTGTTGATTACGAAGGTTTGTTTTACAGTAGCCCCCCAAGTAAACGTAACATCTGCCGGCGTAACCGTCGCACCCGGCCTGCTGTCAAAGCTGTCTGCGATGTTGGTGCTGTATGCAACTTCTACACGCCCTGCCCCCCACCGTGCACCTGCAGCAATGTACACAATCCCATGACTGCTGGTCGTTGTACCAAGGGCGTCATTGGCAATTCACTTTCCTGGCCCATGTTTGGTTAAATCTAGCTTACCTTACGGATACATAAATTTGTTGACGTGATAGTAAAGCTGGAACTGCGGCGTTTTGTGGAACGCGCACTGATGTACCAGTAATGCGTCCTTAACGGTATATGGAACGGCAGATGTGTTCTGTTGCGGTTCGGTTTCGTAAAAGGAATTTCTGCAGGTGGTGAATAACGAGCTATTTTTGCTGGGTTGTTCGTTATTTAGTGTCTCACATCTGTTGGTTTTTATTGTTTTTACAGTAGCTCAAAGAAAGAACTTCAGAAAAGGAACTGTATCTCGTTTATACAGTGCATCTGGATTCTCCTGACTTCCGCAACGCTCTTTTGATAAAACATACCCAACAACGTTTTGCTTCCCAATAATGTTTATGCAGAGCGGAAATTCAGTCGGTTAGCAACCATGAGTGTCCAGTATTTCTGAAAGGTACTGCGAGTGTGTAGCTTATAAAGCGCGAAATAAACTAAAACTTTCACAATCCCGAAACTTAGAAATTCAGAATACCTAATGTGATAATTATCGCCTGTTGCATGTACAAGGCAAAATTCGATTGTGGCAACAATAACATTCGGTTATCAACCATGAGCTTCTACTATCAGGTACTTGAAGGAAATTAAAGTAGGGAAATTAAAAGAGATTTTTCCGAAAGTTACTGTGAGTGTGTAGCTAAGTAGCTTATACAACGGAAAATAAACTGAAAATCTTGCAGTTCTGAAAACTAGCGCAGCCACGCTTGTTATGCATAAGGTATCGTTTCCAAATATTGTGCTTCACAGTTCACTTCAGTACTGGCTAGGTAAGTGCAATCGCTGTTTTCTGGAACTAGTAGAGCGAAGCCAGCAGAGGTTCTATGAAACTGTTGAAACTTGCGCATACCTCTGGTACATGTACAGTGACCCGTGGGACTTCCCAAGCCAATTTTGTTGAGTATAGAGAACGCGTCCCTCCCTTTCTAATATGTTGTTGCGCAAAACATCAGGTACCGTTACCGACGGAGCGGACAACAAAATCATTTTTGTTGAGCATAGAGGACCACGTGTCGGGAATTTTGCATACGGTACCAAGGCACTTCGCACAGTGCCGTTTTTGCCTACAAAACAAATATGGCTGTTGAAGCAGTACTTACGTTTCTGACTAAGCGTAATTGTCTATCAGTAATGAATGAAAACTACGCTCTTATAAGTATAGCTGCACTATTTATAGTAAGCTGATCCAATTTTACCGTTTTTGTAGATTTTAATATTGTTTCAGTCGTTTTCTTTTGGCGACAAAGTTTAAGATTTATGTATGGATACACCATACATACATATTACATAATACATACAGTGAACCATCATAGGCAGGTAGTTCTCGAAGATTGCTACGACGATCCAGTTTTGCCATTACGGTAATTTCCACAGCCATGATGGAATAAATTAAATCAACTTATAATGCGAACAGAATGTCAATGCCTGTCTGTCATCATCTGGAAACTGAAAACAACCCCAGTTTCACTTTTGTTTAACTGTTGCATGCTCAAACCTATACCACGTGCAGCCGCAACGTGTTGTCACCGAACTGTAACTTACCCACTGGTACTGAATGGAAACGTGCAGCAGTTCTCCACTGCTGCCGGCCATTTTTTAACCAAATTACCATATAATGTTCGCGCCGATAAAAAACCCCACATACATCTTCGCGGTAATGCGCATGAATAACTATACATCAGCATTTTGTTGCCGCGATTAATTTACCGTAGAATGTTGATGAAACGCAATGCTATCTCACATATACCGACCTCCTTACAATCGACCCGTAAACAACTCACTAATTTATTGAGTCAAGCGATTTAATTTAGCAAAGAATGGAAAGGATTTTTCCGTCGTGTTCTGCAAAAACCGGATACATATATTTGGATAGACGACAGGTCTATCTTCACGTTATGATTACAGCAGCTCGCTGAAAAGCGGTACCAGGAAAGGTCAGCAACAAATTTTCTTTACTTATTTCTTCAGAGGTTATCGTAAAGCTAAATCCTTTAAAGATGCTCGGTTGTGTTTTTAGCATCTTTGTTGTTTCAACCGTGTTATCTGCGCAGTCAGCGATCGGAGGCAACACTGCAACGGTTGATGTGAATACACTATCCAATTTGACCCAAGTGTTAGTCAAGGTTCTGGACACTCTACAGACACTGAACGACATCGCCAAGCCCACTAACGACAAGCCACAACCGACCAATGCAGCCGTGGAATCGACAACCCCGACAACCACGATCGAAACCACCATGGCCACTCATAATACAACGATAACTGCAGCGGCACCCTTGGCGTTCATTTTCCACGCCAATATATCGGACAATATCACGCTGAATAAGGCGGAGGTGGGAGCTGTGGTGGAACTTTTAGGGCAGCTGGGATTGAAATCGTTATTGGGACTACCGAGTGCGACGACGCCGGACGCGATCAACACGACACAAAGCAGTGCCAACAGCACGTCCAGTATCGAACATTTGAACAGCACAAGCACAAATTGTACGTCAACGTTTCCAAATACCATTTTTACTAAATTGCTTGAAACGTTTTCCTCTTCCCACCGGTAAAAAACCACAGGACGTAAACTGCGCAGTATCTGTAGAGTAGCACAACAAAATAAAACAGGTACTTAACCATGATTTTTTAAGTAACTAGACTTACGAGAGTTAAGCGAGTAGTAAATAAAAACTGAAAACAGACGAAAATATTTCTCTTTCAGAATTAATCAAAACGGCATTTTACATGTTCTGATTTTTTTAGACGTTTGTATAGCGTACAATAGTAAACGCTTGGGTATTGTTATTAATCCCAAAGCGGTGAATGCGTTCTGTAGATTCACATCAGTATATTGTTTTTCTTGACCACGATGTTTGTTTACAGCAACCCTGCAAGCAAACACAACCACTGCCGGCGTAACCGTCGCCCCCAGCCTGTTGTCCTGGATGTCATTAACCACCACCAAAGGTGTTTGCGCTGTTGGTGCTGTATGCAACATGTACAAGCCCTGCCCGACGCCGTGCACTTGCAGTAATGTACAGAATCCCAAGATCGCAGGTCGCTGTGTCAAAGGCGTTATTGAGACTCCTGCATTCTCGGTATTTGGTTAAATCTTACGTTACAAGCATATTTGCGACTGTGATAATAAATATTTTAAATGCGATGTTTTGTGGAACGCGCTCGGATTTGTACAAACCTAACGATAAACCGAACTGCAAAATTAATGTGTTCTGTTGCAGTTTTTATAAACCACTCGAACATTTGCTTTTTTTGCATGGCTTACGTATACGTTGATGTACAAATGTCAACCGCAGTTAATTCTTTATTAAATCTTGAAAACAAGGTATTCGCAATTTCGCAGATAGCAGTTCACAATTTCATGCTTTCCTAATTATTGTAAGCGACGTTGTTTGTGTCAGAATTATAACTGCGAGAAAAGCATTAAACTCATGTAGCAGCTGTAGCGTGAAGAATTACTATTTAATTCGTGAATTACATGGCCATACGACTTGCGGGGAAGTGCGATGTCGATATGCTTTGTCCAACTTACTGCATAAGTGGCACACTATTCAAAAGCCGGCTTATAAGTTATAACCAAGTAACAGTTGTAAAAACTGACCCAGCCCCAACGGGGCCTCACTAACACACATCATGGAGAACTATTACTACTGGTTGACAAAATATTAATTAGCGTTTATACAAAGAAAGTGGAACACGCTGTGGACTATATTGCACATGTACGTGCAGATGTGTATACAGAAGAATGGGATATAAGGGAAGTTTAAGCAGGCCGTGGTGTTTGCACAGCGGAAATGATGTTACATTAGGAGTAGAAACACTGACATGTCTGTCCCAGGAATCCTCCACATTTTCCCCTCTTGTAAAATCCGCTATCCCCTCGGCATCTTTTGCAACGATCGTTGCACAGATCGGGCGATCGGCCAGGCCATCTACATGTGCCGTCCGCATTGCATGCCGCCTGGACTTCAGTCTGGATAATGGTCAGCAAACCTAATGCCACCAACAAACACATACCGAAAGTTAACTGCATTTTACGCGTAGATATCCGGAAACCTTGCTTCAGTTATCAAAATGCAAGGAAAGTGCGAAATATCGCTGGACTTGTAAAGAGAGACTGCGAAAGGAAAGATATGTTTATATCAGAGCCGAGAAGTTGATCAACAGAAACTTGTGGTGGATCAAAATACCGTGTAGAACTGCGTTTATATAGGTAGCAAGTGATACCTTACTCTTTGTTTTTCCGGATGTAAAACTCCTGTGACTGTTACCAACAAAGAAACTGCATTTTTTTGCCGACTGCTGTTGAGCTGTGTTTGTTATTTGCTTTGTTGATTCCATGGAGCGAGAACGACATCATGTTTCAATTGTCCACTGGACACGGGCACATTCGGCAAGTACTAAAAATTGTAAGGAAGTGCGGAGATTTTCCATGACAAATAGCCAAAGTTTGGGGTATTTTCCACCGCCACATTTGTTGTATGACGGAGTTATTTACGATTGAGTATTGTCGTACGTTGTAAGCAGGCTTTGTCTAGGCTTTGCTGAGGAAGCTGTCTGATTTACAGTGAAATCTTTACAATTCGACAATATTATTATGTCCTTTATGACAAAGAGTCGAAGACTACATACATATGACCGGTTACTATTCCGCAAACATTTGTCATCCGGAAGAAAACAAACGCTTGTTTAGATATTTCAGGCATACGAACTTTCTTTGGAATTACAAAGCAATTTACAGTAGTGCTGGGTTTATTACAAGAGTCAGTACAGTACAACAGTCAGCAACGCTCTGAACGAATATACCATAACTTTGTACCCCATTTCCTTAAGCACTAGTAAACACGCCTAACAATGAGCTATTACAACACCTTCGATTATTTTTTACCGTAAAATTCGAGAAAATTATGATTATCACGGCAGATTTAATGATTTAGGCAGTCACTGGAGCAGATTTGCTTTGTGAGACTTATCGAAGAATCCCGCCCACCTGTCCTGAAAACCGCCTACGTTATCTCTTTTTTCAAGTACCGCAGTTTCCACTTTCCAACAAGGAAACCCAAAATAAAACAACTGAAACTCGATTACCTTGTCACAAGCTCGGATGATGAAAACTAATCTGTATGTCTCTGATAAAGCTACGGTTGGCTCAGCAGACTGATTGTTTCGGATGATGGCTGTATTACTCAAATATTTTGTTGTTTGTTGCTCGCTGCATCGACTGCTTTACGTCATCTCCATGCAGGTCTTACAGATACTTCTTGCAAGCTTAAGGTATATCCTTATCTACCCCCAGAGTGTTCCGGTCTTCTTACGCATTAAGATCCGCTTTGAAAAATCATACCACCACCACAGCTAACGTAACTTCCGAAGAGCAAAACTAGAGAAAGGTGCAAAACGGCGCTTTTTTAGCGAAAATGGAAACAGGTATTCGCGAATCGCTCTCGTAGCTCGTCAGTCCCGAGTCGGAGACGTGTTCGTGCTCAGTATATAGCACACGAGCTGCTGTACGCACCCTTTAATGTGTATTTGCGGCATGTAATATTCCCGCGTTTCGCATTACATTATAGAAGTACTACTTGTACTCCGGTGAATGCAAACAGAACGGATTGCATTATTTAACATTTCGCAAACGCTCCTTGAAACCGAAAACTTCTTCACATCTTTCTCATAGAAACTGTTGTCAATGCAGCAGCTTAGTCCGAATTTCGGATAATATTTGTATGCACTAGCGGCCAACCTTGAATGTCTGTTTCAAACGTATTTGTAAAAAGTAGATTGTACCAAATAGCCGTATTAACAACAGGATAAGCGATTTAAAGAGACTTTACGAATGACCGAAACATATGGTATAACAGCTGATGTGCGAGGAGCAGAAAAGATGACCTTTATGATAATACCAAGACCTGGTCCTACAGCCGGAAAAGAATTCATCTCGCCTTTTTATTTTCTACGTCATTTGATTGTCATTTGGTCGACCAGTAACGAATGCCACAACAAGAGCTGCGCAGCAAAATCGAAGAAAATATTTTTCGCCGCACGTCATCAGCGCCGACATGCGATCTAGTTAACAAGGGGACTTTATTGTTCATTCTAAACTTTGCAACAAAATGCAACGAAGCAAACGGAACAACACCATTGACAGCTGATCCGTTATAGTCGCAGTTTCCCTTGAGCGATATAACGACGTAATAGTTTCTGAAAACAGCACCCGGCTCAGTCATGCGCACTGGTTGCATGGGCGTCCACCAGAACAATGTAGGAAGGATTTTTCCACAGGGCAGCTGCTGTTTGTTTCCTGACGTCTTGCTTGTTTGACAAAATTTAGATGAATTGATCAAAAGAAGCCAGTTAATGAGAAATCACAAAACTCCCACGTTCACGTGTCGCACACTTTATTGCTCATTCTCTTCGGTAACGCATTACACTTAGTGGGCGTCAACAACTAATGAACTGAATTGGCTTAAAGGTCACACATAACGAAGTGACAGACATTGCGTCGTGGCAGTTAGGGAAGGTAGTTTACTCCGTTAAATTCTGTTAATTGGCCCAGGCGCATAGCCGGACTGGAAAATAGTAAGAAACTGGCTGTTATAATTGTTCACACAGTGCATCACTATCTCCATGAATAGTACCAATGTGACCTTACCTAAACTGCCGTTTTCATCGACAACAACATTAAAAATATGGACAGCAATCTTACTTTTCGTCAGTTATTCAGGTGTGTTGACTGGCATCGTGACAATCTGGATGATTTTCCGGAAGCGGAGTCTACGCACGCCTTGCGGTTATTTAATTGCCCATGAGCTTATCGCATGCACCATTCCTTGTATGATTGGTTTCCCATTTGCCGGGATCTTTGTATACCTAAAGTACATCCATGGCGTAACTGTTCCATTGATCTCGTGCGAAATCATTCTCTGGACACAGCAGACTAGCCGTTACGCGACCCACTGGTTCGAAGTATGTATTGTACTGAACAGACTAGTAGCCATCGCAAAACCGCACAAGTATCAGCGTTTTTCATCGAAATTGATCATCAATGGAATGGTCATTTTTGTATGGGTATTCGCGGCTGCGCTGGTTACTCCGTATTGTTTTGGTTACGTTCACAAGCTGACCATTAGCCCGGTGGGAAACTGCGCTGCGATACCAATTCCAGGCGCTGCGATTATCATTGTTAATTTTCTGTCCATGTACCTCCCACTTGGAATTTGTGGGATTTCCTACTTTTTGATATATGCGCGGATGTTGTGTGGGAAAACCGCGACAACCGTTGGGCCAAGACCGCCAAGTAACCGGCCGAGAACGGTCAGTGCGCGACGGCTGGTTGTGGCGAATATGATGTTCGTGTCTTACATCTGGAATGCGACATGCGTACTGTTTATTCCGATGGTCAGCAATTTAATCCCCAATGTGTATGTTGTTCACCCGACGTTGATTCTCTGGTTTGCGGTTGTCTATACACTTGGACATAGCCTTAATCCAGTAAGTTATAATCATAAGATCCGTTGTGCATTTTAGCAAGTTGTGCAAATTTAATATGTGCCGAGTTCGAAACCATAAGTGATGTAAACTTCTTCCAGATCATATTTGCAACCATCAACCGAGAATACCGGCAAGGTTATCTGGATATTGCGAAAGCAGTGTGCAATCAAAGGAAAACGTTTCGTGGTGTATCGGTACCTTCGGGAAGGTCCCTTCGTCCGACGGTGGATGCTTTAGAAAGAAGCAAAAGAAGTGCAACCTTGTTTTGAAAGTCTGATCGTCTATCTTCATGCTTGCTGTACACTTTGTTTGATGCTTTAGACTGAATATGCAGCGAAATGCAATATTCCCTTTATATCACTTCGCGCAAAGATCGACCAATATAATTGGAGTATTCGTTAACGCTTCATTAAGTCAAACCAACGGTACTGAATCTTTGACTACTCCCATAAAGGCTCCCATAAAGATAACACATGCAAAATGATTTCTACGATAATAATTATTATGTACCGTTAGAACGGCGGCATCGAACTTTGTGGCATCATTGTACCGGAAGAACTGCAATCAGACTGCCGGCTACATGCTTTGATGACTGATGCGGTCATACGCCTTGGATCATAACAAAAACCTTAATTTAAAAACATCCAAGCGGTTCTTTAGAACATTACTGCAGTTCTTATGCAACGGATGCTTCACAGCCGTTTGACGATCCATAAAAGAAACGAACGGCCATTTCTGCACTGAATATTTGCATACGTCCCTTCTTCTTTCGACCGCTATATATAGACCGGTGTTAAACGCCAGTCGAAAGGATGCATAATTTCCGATCTTGAGCCTTTTTGACATTATGCCAGGTATGAAATACAGTGTCGGCTATCCGGAAAGCTGAACCTCCGGAAGTCGGGGGACTATTGTTGCTCAACAGACATTTGGTCACATCATCTTAGGTGTGCCGATTGTTCTGGTGAAATGGAACTTGCTATTTTCGCCGTTTCTTTTACGGTAAGTTGATTGTCCGGGGTTTAGCAATACTTAATTGGTACATACCGTTTTGGTTTGCAGATCGGGATGGTACGCGATCTGCACTTGGTGGAAGGCCGATCGGTCAGTGCCGTTTCCGGACACGTGGTTTTGCAACGTGGCGAAGACTTAACTGCAAACGATTGGTGCTTCCTAATCGCAGCTGACAAAAGCTGTGAGGCATTGAACGGAGCGGAGTGCATAGATGGCGGTTCCCCATTTATGCACACTTGCAGATGCTGGCCAACCTATGAGCTATACGCAAGCAGTACAGGAGAATCCCGATGTAGAGCCAGTAAGTAATATTTTTTGCATCAAACTCTAGCGTAATAGTTTTCTGATGGCAGCGGGTGGTTTGGAGATGATGGCCCGCGCTAACTGCCAAATCGATGAAGACTGCATGCACTTTTGGCCGACCGCCGTGTGTGGAGCCATTTACGGTTTATGCACATGTCCAGTGGGCATGGCGATGACATACATCCAGGATGATACGGAGAGCAATGTTGCGATACGGGCAAATAGAGGTCTTGGAGGATGCACGACCGCAGGTATTTTTAACACGAGCAAACCACGTCACCGACTTACGTAGCCGTTTTAAATCGGCCTAGAACCAAACATTTGTAGACGTGTCGAATATATACATGGTTTGCCAGTTTGATTCTTCTTCAGTCACCCATTGTATTACTGATGCTGACTGTTCTCCACATGCCGAATGCAAAGACTCGCTGGCGACAGCGGTATCGGCACCAGTATGCGTTTGTAAACCGGAAAACGTGGTCCATGAGCCAGACGGCCGGGAAGTATGTCGACAGAAAAAGAAGGTCCGTGGCTTTGTCTGTTCCATAACTCGAGGTGGTCAGGCAATCGGGCTGCGCAAACGTCCCCGTAGTGCTTCGAAAACGCCCAATCGAAAACGATTCTAAAATGCTATACAGGCGTACAGCTCGATGAGTCTCCAGTTAGATGTTGGGCGGTACTGCAGGTCATAAGGCGAGCGCAGGCGAAGGGGGGCTTCGAAGTAAGGCGCAGGTACACTCATCATTCATCGGGCGTTTTCGATGTACAGTACGTATGTCCTCGTTTGCTCTGACGGATATATCTGTACACCGGCCTGCAGCAGGTGCGGTACTGATATGCTTGTCAGTGTCACTGTGTCATCACAATGCGATGCTGTATGGACAAAGGAAGCTACGATGGTTTGACACTTGACAGCGAAACGCACTGTCTGACTGCCTGTCCACCTCGAGATACCATGCAAAAATGCCACACATAAGATTAAGAATACATATGTGCCACGAATTATATGGTTTTAGCGCACCTGGGAAATCGCCGTAAGAGGAACGCTAACCTTTGAGGAACAAGAGCAACGGTATTAACAGTCCGTGTTCCATCCGTCAGGAAGATACGCTGCTGTGGAACTGTTGGCCGATAAAGAACTACATAGTGTGGGTTGTATCAAATTTCTCGATTAGAAACCTATTTAATAACTTCCTTTGCTACGATTAGCAAACGAGTTAAGTCTGCTCATATAATCTAAATCACCAGTTTACTATGCGGCTGCTTTGTTTGAAAAGCAAAGCCTGCGTAAGTTACGAAGTAGAACCGCAAAAATGCAAAAACATGACCATGTATTCGAATTAAAGCATTTTCTTCAGTTGGGTGGTGTCGCTTCTGTCAGTATCAGTTTGAACATGTAGCATTAAATATCTCACGCGGCAGAAATTTGTGTATCAGATGGCAGTCGGCGTCAAAATAATGCCGTTGCCAGTATTAATCCAGACTACCTACATGTCAGAAAGGAATCCGTGTCGCCGACAATGTCGGAAACTGCGTGCGTGCTTCGCACCTCTCGGTCATATTTGCAGAATCGGTACCGTACATGCCTCAGGCTCAGACCATTATGTAAAAATATGCCCTCCGAATTTCAGCACCGAGCGTGCTCTCTATTGAAATACCGAATCTGCAGCGGTTATCAGTTAGACAGTGATAACATTACCAGCAGCCACACCATTCTCGTTGCCAATATCTCAGAAAGCCATATACAGTTTCGAAAGCCCACCTGGTTCGGGTTGTTTCTGCGGTATCTCCATTACATTACTGGCCATTTTAGCCACGCACAACGACCGGTAAGAACCCGTGTAGGACTTAACGTATCCACTAACTGTGAGAATAAATACATTCAAGTACGATATCACAAAATTAATGAAGCATTCTAGTGAATTTCCATGAGATAATGTTGAATTCTATGATAGACTGAAGCTAATTTCCGATTCAGTTCTGACCCATTTCGAAACTTCGGATAACGCGTCGTAGTATGGCGCTCCAGCCGAGGTACTACGTGGCACCGCTAACATCAGTACGGTGCCGTTGGCGGTGGATCCCGTGCGTAATCGCCACTTTGCTCTGATTGGCAGTTATGTCGTTCGCGATTACCAGATCGCCATACACCAGAAATGGTTTGTCGATTCCGGGATGGTTAGCGGATTGGTTTTACAAACGTTATTTCATCATTCTACACAAGAAATATGGTTGACCTTAATGGTTGCCGCGTTATGTTTAATGGGTGCTTTCCTTACCACTCGGATTGCCCAACGCGAAACTGCAATGATGAATGTGCCACAAGAAGCTGCCTCACATAAGCGTATTCACAAACATGGGGCTTGGGCAGCACGGACGATATTACGAATTGCTTTCGATATTTTTGGAATTTTTTTCAATCAACGTAAGAATGCAGCTAGCTGAGTGTGCAAGCAGTTGTAAAAAATTGAACATAAAAAAAAATCAACGTAGGCGTAACGATCGTATACTCTCCGCAGAACCGGCACGCGGCACAACTTCATAACTAGCATCTCTACACGTTACAATATGTAGGCGGTCATGACAAGTAACCCGTGACTTCTTGTAGAAAATATGGATCACCCGAAACTGTTCATCGGATTCCATATAGCACTGTCGTTATGGCTGATGTTCTGCTTCTTTGTGAATGAGCTAATGCAAACTGGCCTCAGCTCTGAACTCACTGGTTCGGTACTGATCCCTCCTCTTAACTCTCCTCATGAATTCGTCCAGTCCGGCTTTCGACCGTTGGTTCATTCAGGAACGACACACTGGAGTCTACTGGTACATGTACAACCTCGATGATGTTTGAGAAAGCCTCAGTTTAATCATAATGTCTTTTGTACCTTATGTAATTCTGTGTTGCTATAACATGTGCGATTCACACCACGAATTATTCACAGAACAGAACCGAGTTGTCTTTACTGTTGCCATCAGTCCTAGTCTACAACACAAGTCCCTCCACTCAGGCGTTCCAGGAATACGCGGCTGCGTTTTCGCAAACACACAAAGTCGGCCTTATTTGCGCCATGAAAGAAATGCCTACTTGTCAACGAGCCGGATTCGTCCAGGCCATAGAAATAAATCTCTTCAATTTTGTTGCACTGTTTTAAATGAAACCGCAGTCTCCACTGGCTGACCTGTTTACGCATACGTATGTCATACAATCATGCGTCAGCGTAGCTACTTTGTGGTTAAATGTTAGGGATTTTATGTTTGCAGGGTTAAGCGCCTGTACAAAACTGGAGTGTTGAAGCGCATCATCAACGTCCACACCGACATAGATTTTCTGGCGCATGATGTACCCGGGAAAAGAGACCGAGTTCTGTCGAGAAAAAACAAACGTGGTCTAGGGCTATCGGTGTATCGTACGAGTCTTCACTACCATTTCGCGATATGCCCTACGGGCTGCTTGGTTTTTATTTTTGAAAATCTAATCGGGAGAATTGCACCCGTTTTACACACACACACACTTGTTACTTTAGCAGTGTCATACTCGTGAGCTTCTGGCTCTCTGTTACCTGTTTGGTAGGAGAGGATCTTTATGGAGGTCCTCCTGAACTGAGCGGGCGAAATCGTCTATGACTACGAGTGATGTACCCGATAAGGTTAAAGTCATGCAAGAAAACATTTGCCTGGAAGTTCCCAGACAAATTCCGGTTGGCATTATTTGCGGGAACATAATGTATAAAGTGCTGCGCAAGAAATCGCAGGAGTGTTGAAGCTGGTGAATATATTTCTGATCTTTACGCAGTACTGATAATTTCATATCATTAAATTTTTGTTTCCAGAAAAAATGTGATATTGCTTAATGCGTGATCCGGTTTCGTACGTTCTTTACTATAACTGCTGGAAGTTCAGGAGTAGGAAACGTTTTTTTATGAGTACCAATTCGAAACATAAAACTGCTGCTCACTTTGCAGTGTTATATTCTAAGAGAAACTAAGAAAGTACTATGTGCTTAAAATTCGTACGATTCTTTACCGCCAGTATGTTATGGCTACCATAAAGATCATATATTATGTAATGTGATTTTGATGTTTTGCTAAAGCTGCGGCATCGAACTTTGAGGCAAACGAGTACCGCTGAAACTGCCATCAGGCCGTCGGCAAGACGCTTTTGACTGATCCGGTCACACGATCTGGATCGTAACAAAAAGCGATAATTTATAACATATCCAAGCGGTTTCTTTAAAACATTGCTGCAATCGTTATGCAACAGATTCTTTACAGCCGTTTGATGACCAGTTCCTTTCCATAACACCGGCTGAGCAACGAAAAGCCATTTCTGCGCTGAATATTTGCATACGTTTCCGTCTTTCTTCCGAAGGCTGTATATTACCCGATTTTTTCTCTAGTCAAAAGGATGCATTATTTTAGCTCTTGATGCCCTTTAACTGTATGAACAGTGTCAGCAGTCCAGAAAGCGGAACCACCGGAAGTCGAGGGGCTCTTCTTGCTCACCAGACGTTTGCTCATATTCTTTTAGGAGTGTCGATTGTTATAGTGCAATGAAGCTTGCCATTTTCGCGGTTTTCTTTACGGTTAGTTGATTATCCGTGCATTATCAGAACCTGATACATACCGTTTTCGTTTGTAGATTGGAATGCTATGCGATCTGCACTTGACCGAAAGCCGATCCGTAGATGCCACTTCTGGACAACTGGTCATGCCACGCGCCGAAGGCGAAACTTTGTACGACTGGTGCATCCCATACGAACCCGGCTATAACTGCGATGCACTAAGCGGAGCGGAGTGCGTAGCATCGAATGATGCAAGCATTTACCCATTCCACCACGCTTGCAGATGCACTTCCATGTACGAACACTATATCAGCAGTACAGGACAAGCTCGATGTAGAGCCAGTAAGTAATAATATTTACATTCACCAATTATTACCTTAGTTCTCCTCTTCCGTCAGAGGGCGGTTTGGATATATTGATGGTCAACGCTGACTGCCAAATCAAAGAAGATTGCCTGCAGTTCTGGCCAACAGCCGTATGTAAAACCATGCCCGGTTTAAAACATGGCAAGTGCTCGTGTCCACTGGGCACTATGATGACTTACACGCAGGAAGCTACTGACAGCAATATTGCGATACGGGTCAACAGAGGTTTTGGAGGATGTACAACCGCAGGTATTTTAACACGAGCGAAGCACACCACTTGTTCGGTTGTCCTAGATTGGCACACGTAGAACCAATTACTTACAGACCAACACGGTAGTTACATGGTTTACCGAAGCTTCATTTCGATGCACCTCTTTAGTTGGACATTGTAATACTGATGCTGACTGTCCTCCTAACGGTGAATGCAAAAACTTGATGATGGCAGGGGTAGAGGCACCCATATGTTTCTGTAAACCGGAATACGTGTTTCGTGAACCAGATGGCCGGCAAGGGTGTCGACAACAAAAGAAGGTCAGTGGCGTTGTTTCTTCCTAAATTCGGGGTGGTCAGCAATGGGGCAGTGTGAACGTAAGTCATACAGCGGCCTGCAGTCCTTCACTCGCTTATCTGTGTCAGCGACTCAGTGCAATGCTGTCTCTGTATCGGCTTTGAACTCCATAAAAGCTGACAGAGAAACTCACACTAGTGTCCCATTGCCAGTTACCTCGAGATAACAGAAATGTCTTACCGGCAAATCGAATAGTTTGCATCGTTAGCGCACTTGGGAAGTTGCTGTAAGAGGAACGCTCACATTTGAGAAACAGGAATAGCTGTCTTAATTGTCCAGGATCCATCCGTCAGAAAGTCACGCGCCTGAGGAACTGCTGGCCGATAAAGAACTCGTTTGTGTTGTATCAGGTTTCTCGCTTAGGAACCTATCTAAATTCTAACAATTTCATTTGTTGCAACTGATATAAGCTCATATAACAGCTCTCGATCATATAACCTGAATCGCTAGTTTACTATGAAGCTGCTAGTTTACCAGAGATGATGAAGATAACGGCAGAAATTAGTATTAGTGGGCCATCTGAAATAAAGCATACTAATTAATGCGCGAGGGTGTAG
>JAQGAU010001509.1:0-18987 GCA_034698045.1 Paramacrobiotus richtersi | reverse complement strand
TCTCGGAAGGATCCTCGTAAGGGCTAAGCAACCGAGTAGATAGTTGCCTTAACGTGGTTCAAACAGAATATAACAATGTAAAACTGTAAAAGAAGATCAGCTAAAACAACCAATAACAACTTATGACTGTAAAAAGGAGACTGTACAATGTTCAACAAAAGGGAACCTGATACCAGGAAGAAACAACATATGTACATAATAGATGTAACAATCCATTCACACCCATCCCAACCAAAAAACAAAGCTAATCACTATCGCTAAGGTATCCGAAATCCTGCACCGTCGGATTAGGATTCCGAGCAAACGCCAGCGGGAATATTTGCTCGGGGGGAAAAGCCAGAGTGTCGGCTTGAAGTGGAAGAAGGCTCCAGTAGTGTCTTCCGTAGTTCCCATACATGATGCAGATTGGGGGTCCAGGGAATAGCTGACCAAGTAAATTCCCGTAGGCCCCGCCTTGGTGTACCCACTTCACGGCTTCCGCTAACTGAAGAGCAAGAAAGGGTGCTTAAAGCTGCACTGGGTTCAGTCTTTGTACTATCAAAATGCAGATATTGTCATAATATAATGTTCTTACCGTTTCGTCTGTGTCGGCGAGAGTGTCCTCCAGACGCTTATCCCCCTCAACTCCCTCAAGCTGATTGTAACTGAAGATGTTGCGTTGAAGATAGTTAGCCATGCAGATTTTATGGATCTGACCACCCCATTCGGACCCTGTAGCTTGATCACCACTGAAGGACGTATAGTGAATGATCGCCTCCAAATGCAGCTTTTCTTGGTACTCCTGGTTAGAAGTAATGATTTTCTCATAATCGTCCCAGTTACGGAGGAAGTGGAGAATACAGGCCAGTCGGATATGCAGATGGTAATCTGGAGATCCGGTTAAGGACAAAGATATCGCACGAAATAGGCAATGGCCATCCCCTTTAACGTTAACTCCGTAATAATAGTGGCAAAACAGTTCGTAATAGGATATTTCTCTGCGTGTGTCACGGCCAGCAGTGAACAGTACGCGATTCCGGCGTGCCTTGAGGAAGTTCTCCATAACAGCGATTTGAGCGGCATACGTCGTCAGTATCTACACAGTAGGGTTGAGATATGTTTCCATATATGAAAAGGAGAGAACCTTACCGGTTGAACATTTTCAAGGAATTTCTGCGGGGTATCCAGTTTGTTCAACTTATGGATTGCTCGAAGGACAGTAGCAACAAGTGAACGCGACATCATCGGCGGTCCAGCTACTTGGGCTGCAGCTGACGTACTCTAGACAATAGAAAGGTAGGAATTGTTAAGAACGAAAATTGGATTGTATATTTTTACCGGCTGTGGTGCAGGTCCACGACTGGTAGAGGCCACTGGTGCGTCAGGGACACGACTCGTGGAGGGCACTGGTGCGCTTCTTCGCTTTGCCGGCTGCTCTGGGGGTACGGTCTGCTTCGACGGGGTCAACACATTCTTGTTGCCGGACGGTGCACACATATTCTTGTCGGGAGATCCCGGCACTACTGGTCTACCCCCTTCGTCGGGATTCGCAAGGTCGAGTTCTATAATGTCATCGTCATGTTTATATATGCTGCCAAGACTGATTTCGAGTTGGTTTTTACCAAATTCCTTTACGGCAGCAAGATAAGCTGCCTCAAAATCAGCATCATCACTTGCATCGGGTTCCAGTTGCACCTGCTCGTACAGGTTCTCCACAGGCATGTCAACGACCTTGTCGCTTGGCAACTTTCCCCGAAGGTTCATCTCTGGCTCGTCATCCACTACGTCAGTTGGATCGAATCCTTTAGAAATGCGGGGAATTAACCATTTCTTTGGGAGCCACGACACGAATGGTATGGGAGCCAAGGGGTAGACTCGTGGCTGTCGGGCATCTTTCCAAGGATGCGTCGGATGAACGGCATCGTTTTCATACAGCCACTTGAGCAACTCCACGAATTCCTGATTAACGACCAGGCTTGATTCATCAAACTTCAGTAGGTGAAGGTCTTCGAGGCGCTTGACGCGAGAAAATGCGGTATAGGCCTGGCCATGGGCGAACATCTGCGCAAAATGCACTACCGATATATCCAACGTCATCCCTTGCGCTGAGTGGACGGTATTCGCATAGCCGTTGTCAATGGGAAATTGCTCCCTCCAATACTTATGAGTAGGGCTCGAGATAAACGGTATCTCAATCTTTTTCCGTTGGATGAGCGTCGTGAACCGCTCATCTTCAAGATACTGGATTTTGAGAAAAACGCCGTTGTAGCTCAGGACCTTGCAGCGACGCCCGTTGGTCCACCCATATCTTACATTGATGTTGCGTGTAAGCCTGATGACCTGGCCTTCCTTGAGGGTAATGTTCTTGGGTGGAATTTTCAACCAGGTTTCAAGGCGCTCGATTCTCCTGGTGCGATTGGCGTTCAGCGTGCGACCTTCGCCGTCCATGTCCTTAGCCTGAAGGGACCACACCTTACCATCTCCGGACATAAGTTCCTTCTGTACCGCAGCGTTATAATTGCGCTTCAGCAACAGAGTCGGAGTTAGGACCACCGCATTCAGGGTGACTAGCTTATCTTTGACGTTCCCCCAATGGGTTTCCCGTCCCCTGAGCACCTCGATGTCCTCCGGCGTAAATGTTCCGAGACGAATGCGATTCAGCAAGGCAAAAAACTCAGGATCCGTTTGTCGCACTCCTTCCCGAAGGCACAGTATTGCCCATTCACCGCTGCCAATCTGGCCGCACACGTGTGTGCGGACGTATGCATATATACATACGTACACGTAGATACGTACATATTCGTAGACAGGTACGTGTGCATTATATACGTATGTATACGTGTATGCGTACGTATACACGTATGCATGCCTAGATGCTTATGCCTACATATGAAGGTACGCTGATGTATGTCCCTATACATTCAGTTAGTGAAGCCCAATACAGCAAACAGGTGCAAAAGCAAAGGCCCCATTCGTTGAGTATGCTGAGGGGAAACCCCTCAGCATACTACTGCTGTTCTTGCTATTTCTGGCATTCCTCCTAGTGTTTCAAGCGTATCTCGTTACGAGGCTTGTTTTTCGCCCCCCCAAAGCAACTTTTTGGAATCTCCGAGTTGTCGCCGATCTTCCCCCAAAATTTCGTTTTGGTGACCTTTGGGGGGCCCCTGGAGGTGACCCTTGGATTGCCCACATGTTGATGGATATAATGATACTACATTTGTCCATAGTATGCGTCACTGAAAGAAAATCGTGTTTTCGAGTGACCTTTTGGTGTTCCGGACGCTTCCGGACGCTGTAACTCGAAACCCTACTAAACGAGGGTACTTTTTCATATACGTGACCTTTTCGGCCTCAGAAAGTTGTCCCAGATGGTCCTGGTCCCGTTGGCCTACGCCATTTTACCCCACACTATTTGTATCTATATAAATATTACTGACCTAACTGACATAATTATTATTATTATTATTATACCACTGCAGTAGCCAAGAAGCCTATTTAAAGGCACTTACAACAGGATTAAGTCCTGTTGGCTGGCTATTGGAAATTTTTGGATTTTTTTCTTTAATTTTATAATGTTTTTGGTTGATTTTCGAAATAGAAATTTAGATAAAAGTACTCACAGTGGGAATCGAACCCACGCTATACGATCTTCAGGCCAGATGTATTACCACCAGGCGAGTGAGCATTATGACTAATAATGATTTATTATTATACCACTGCAGTAGCCAAGAAGCCTATTTAAAGGCACTTACAACAGGATTAAGTCCTGTTGTAAGCGCTCGAAATGCAGTATCTGGATTGTGTTTCTTGTATACTGATTGCTGAAGCCCATTCGAAGAGGGAAACGTGTGTATTTTTCTCGAGCAACTTGTAGAAAGTACCGAACCCTTGATTTGACGCTAATGCGTACATTCCGGTATATAGTAAACTGTCGATGTGATTTTACTGGCAAGCCTACGCTTTAAATGCACCAATAAGGACACGGTTAAAGACACTCTGCGATACGTTCGTGGACTTAACTGCAGACTGTGCCGGAGCTGCTGCGGAAAGCGAATATGCGGAAGTCTTTCTGTAGTGTATGTTACTTCTGGTGATCTCGAGAGTTGCCTATAATTGGCAAAGCCGTTGCAAGTAGTTAACTGTACTGAATTCCTGTAGCCTAGGTTATTAGTTAGTTATCGTTTGTCCTCAAAGAAAGCTGATGTAATATTTAAAGGGATTGACTTGTAGTTTTCATATGTTGCGCTGGCTGTTTTGCGTGTGCGCGGTTGGAATTCGTAAACCAACGTTTAGCATTGCTTTCGATGGTCAAAGGACCGATATAGATGAGCGCGCAAATGAATTCTGCGCGCAACATCCGGTTGTTGCGCAATGCACTGAGAAAGTTTATACACAAACACGTGTACCAAAATTCTCGTTTTTAAGCGATTTGTTTGAAACTTGCTCGATAAATGCACTTACGCATGAAGATTTTTTTGAACCAAAACGGCAAAACCAGCCTTGAGACATTTTTTCAAATTTTAAAACGAATTTCAAAAGTTTTAAAATTCGTTTTAAAATTTCAAAAAATTGTGTCAGGGCTAGTTTTGGTTCAAAACAATCTTCATACATATGTGCATTTATTGAGCAAGTTTCAACCAAATCGCTTAAAAACGAGAATTTTGGTACACGTGTTTGTGTTTAAACTTTCTCAGTGCATTGCGCAACAACCGGATGTTGCGCGCACAATTCGTTTTCGCGCTCATCTACATCGGTCCTTTGACCATCAAAAGCAATGCTAAACGTTGGTTTACGAATTCCAACCGCGCACACGCAAAATAGCCACAAGTCACTCGTCTTAAAGAATAAATATGGATGCCGATACGTCACACTTTTGGTACATGGTGTGATGCGTCGGTAACGTTGTTAAAAGAGACTGGTAAAAAACTGTCCGAACTGGCCGACCTTCTTTTTATTCCAGCGTTTCGAGTATGGAAATTCAGCGCGGTAACGTGCAGCCGATTTGGGCAAAAGCCTCATCACACGCTAACTCGACACATTTATTGTTTTCAAAATAATGTTTTGTAGCCGACAGGAGCGGAGCAAAAGGTCTTCTATACTCAACGCCAACGAATTTTTGTCTGTCTTTTACGGAAGTGGACATGGTTCTTTCGTCCACGGTATCGTTCTTCAAACTGGCCCGATTTGCTTACAATTTCATGATGATGATTATTCGGCGAATCGGCTGGTCATGATGGTTATTCGAAAGTTCGAGCATTCCGGTCAGTGACGTCAGCATGCGCCGATTCGCCACAGTGGAATAACCAGAATAATCAGAATCGCGTAATGATGAACATACTAGCTCTCAAGTTAGTGTTCGTTTATGACGGATTAACTTATACGACTACGTTTCGAATATTACAGAACCCACAGTTTTACAACAATTTCGCATTTCTTGAAGTAGTCAACGCACTTTTGATGTCACGCTAAGTTTTAGATTGGCTAGACGAACTTGCTTGCCAACGAGAAAGTCTATTCACATCCGGCAAACGCATGTCAGCGCATATTATGAATGCCTGGAAGGCAGTTTGCGAATCGAATTCGGAGTCAAATTCGGAACGAATACTTTTCTAGGTAGCAGACATTCATGTGCCCTTTTTATACCGATGACAGTCCATTTGGATGCGTGCGCTTTGATGTCGAATTCCCTGAAGTACCAGCCAATGTCACGTACCCTCGGTTGGAAGTTAAAGATGAGGATATCGACGAGCAGTTGAACTGCCGGGTCAGTGAAGCATTAGACTCATACATCAGTGCTGGCACAGCGCGAGTACCGAAAGGACCACCGTTGAATTCCATTAAATTCACGAATTTCGATTTTGATAACGGTCGGGCAGCCCAGATCAGTCCATGGCTGGATAATGATAAAAACACCCTTCAAAGCCTAACTTTCTCATGTGGCAGTAGCTCACAGCCGCTACCGATGTCGTCCTTTGCTACCGTTATACCGTTTCACAACCCAGTCTACGACAAATATTCGTAGCGTCTTCGGAGATTTTGACAACGAACAAGAAACCGAAGGCCCGTTTTTTCAACAAAGAGTTTACTACCAGTAAAGGCACATGAACCGATCGCTCATCCAGCGCCATGTTATGCAGGCACATGAACCGATCGGTAATTTTCACAGTTCACAGATCGAACCGATTTCATTGATTCCTTTTGCATTCTGTTCCCGATATTATTACAATCCTAAGTAAAAATTACCAAATTTCCCTGTACAAGCAGAGAGTTACAAGTTAGCTTTGAAGAACCACCAATCCAGGCAGAAAATGGGCCGTGGCTACAGAGATCAGGTGCGCAGCAAAAACCACAACACACACACCGCCCAAGCGGCGTCATCTCCGTTAACATATAATTCAAAGCGTTCACGCAGAAAGCATGCCAGGGAGATTTGATTGCTGTTGTAAGTACTGGAGTAGGTTTGGTCCGTCCTGGCAAGCTTTCTACTTGAACGCTTTTTACTGTAAGTTAACGGAGATGCGCCGCTTTGGGCGGTGTGTGTTGTGGTTTTTGCTGCGCACGGTGCATCTGATCACTGTAGCCACGGCCCATTTTCTGCATTCATTGGTGTTTCTTTCAAACCTGTTTGCAGATCTCTGTTCAAACGGAAAAAGCTGGTAATTTTTTCATGTCATTATGCTAATTTCGGTAACAGAACGCAAAAGGAATCAGTCGAATCGGTTCGATGTGTGACTTGTGAAAATTGCCGATCGGTTCATGTGCCTGCTTAACATGGCACTGGACGAGCGATCGGTTCATGTGTCTTTACTGGTACACATCATAAGACACGATCCGGCCGACAGAAGAAGTTGGCTATCAATACCGGTAAGCGATTATTCGTTGCTGAATGGATGGTCCATTTCATCCTCAGGAAGCTACCGTATAAGTTTTTTAAGAAAGTTATGATAACAACTTTGTAAACAGTAGCCTACAGAGCGATTTCGTCCATTCTAAATATTTGAAGATTAGTTTTTGTTTTGTCTTCCAAACGACTGCACACTTTATTCCTGGATGCTCTTGTTTGAAACCTTGGCCAAATCCCTTTCTACAGTCTACATACTGTTTATATGCGCCTACGATTAACGGAACTAGGCCATTTCGACGATACATGGCAGATCCTTCTTCATCTGCTGTTTCTTCTGCCAAGATTCTTTTAGGCATGGAACATTTTTTTCGAATCGAGCGCTATACAGTACATGCAAATTGCCTGATATGGAAAAGAAATTCCTCCGTAACTGGAAATGCAATAATGGACTTTCATTTTTAACCACCGGTCCACCAAGAACGACTGCAATTGTATCGAATTTAGCTGCGCTGCGCAGTGCAATGCAATTTTATTCCTGTGGCCTATTCCGTCCAGCAGGTGCCGTTCATAATTGCATGGTATGCATGAAGAAAACAAAAGTAAACATGAAGGAAACAAGGAATAAAGTAAAATAGTTAACACATCACAACGAAATAAACAATAACGACAGAACGCCGTGTAATTCCCAGTGTATTGTTCAGCGAAGATCGCTACTGGGCCTACAGTGATCAGAGCTGACCACAGCCACGAAGACATGCATAAACAATCACAACAGCGTTAGTTTCATCGGAGGTTCAGTTCTTGACTAATTTTCGCTTATGTCCAGTATTAGCCGTCTGTGATAGCAGTCCTTCGCATCCTGCATAAGTCGATGTACAAAGTTACCATTAATGGCATGAATATCCCGCGCAGTACGCATTGGTCACTCAGTTTGACTGCCACTGCTGTTGCTGACGCGTACTAATTGCTTATTGCTCCGAGTTCCTTCATAAGGTGTGTCGGCTGCTCTGGAGCTCGCTGGGTCAAACACGAAACGACTAAGTGCTACCTAGATTTCAGAGCTGCGACCGGCTTTACTTTAGACTCGAAGGAAGAATTAGGTACAAGAATCGCATACGATAATAAGTAAGAAAGGCATAGAAGTACGTTCTCAGAAATGGTGAATGTGAGAACAAAAAAGGGAGGAATGATATGGGATCCTCAGTAAGCTAAGTTAAAACTGGGCAGCTTGGAAGGACTTCGCACGATACAGCACTCCGAATTTGCTCGTAAGCATTAGTAGGAACCTTTGTAAGGTTACTAGCACCTTGTAGCACTCATAACAAATCGCCGCTCAACTAGCACATTTCTCATTCATCTGTTTAGATTGACCAAAACACAACCTTTTTTAGTGATCATTAAGTATACCGGGGGCGACACACTGGGATCATGCAGTTTCGTACTCGTCCATATGAAGTCAATGTTTCGCGTGGTTACTTGTCAGTTGTTCCTATTGGCGAGCATCCACAAAGTTAACGTAGTAGTTGACGGTACACCGTTATGTTCCACATCTTAATTTGAAAGAAACCCTCTACGCGAACCGTCCAGTTTTTGTTTTCCGAGTCAAGGTGCGCGTTGCACAAGGTGTACATTTGCAAACAGTAAACAGATCACTGTTTACGATACGCCGTATTCCGGATGTTTGTCGAGACTTATCAGCTTTCGATCTGCTTTTCTAGGCTTTGGTGAGCGGTTGTTTGCTTCGGCAGCTGGCGAAAGGCACGCTACCGTTTGAAGTTATCGTACCAATCGTTCTGATACCAGCAACGATAGCACTGCGTGGTAGAGCTTGGTATGCAACACGATATTCGCACTTTACTGTTGTTTGCTGGTACTTATAAAAGATACCTTGCAGTCATTATTTCTCAATGCATGACACATTTTTTGTCGCTTTGGAATTGCTAAGAGAGAATGTTCTAATCTACTACACCAAGCACTGCACTATGCTAATTCTCGGCATTATCATTCTAGCCGGGATCGCAGCATGTGAACTGCCACATCCCAACTGCTTTCATAGTCTTAGACAGTTGTCATGTGTGCGGGACAACATCGAAATTCCGAGTACGTTCGATGTTAATTTGATCCCAGCGGATATTACCCGGCTGACGCTTGACTGCCCGCAGTCAAACAGGAGTATTTACTGCAATGTATTGCACAGCACTGCACAGGCGCTGTCGTACCGACCATTGCTGACGAAAGTATTTATAAAAGGATTCAGGAATGCGAATAGCAGCCAGTTGCGGGTCGGCGGACTGCTGAGCAATAACAAGCACATTATCACCGAGTTGGATGTAAGGTACTGCAAAGTTCAGTATATTGATCGGGATTTCCTTGCGGGGTTTCAGTCGCTGCATACCCTCTTCCTCTCCCACAACGATATCCAGGATATTCATATCGATGCGTTCGCAGATTTGGTGGCCCCATCGCAAAGTCCAGTGCTGCAAATGCTCTATCTCAGCTATAATCGTTTGCAAGAGCTGAAGTGGAATTTTCTTCAACCAGTGGCAAACAGTCTCGTAAGGACTACTAAATACTTGGCTTTCGTGCTGCAACAATTTAAAAGAGAAACATGAACATGTTGCTGACTTGCTGTTAAATTAAGACACCATTTACTGTAATGCTTAAACGTCTCCACAGAATGCAGGCATTAATTAACATTATAAAATATTATTGAGATTGAACAAATTGCTTTCCGTCGATTAACAATTTAAAACACTTAAAGTATTTCGAAAAAATTTCCCGAAACTAATCTCTGCTAGTGAGACGAGCGGCCTCAACACGTTACATTACCGGCCGGATACATTACATGTGACGTCCTCAAATTAACAGACTGCGGTTAAATCGCTTATTTGTGGGTCTATGGATCGCTCCGGACGTATTCCGGTCCCATTAGCGGGTCACCGGGAAGCACCACTGCAGCAGTTGGTATCTCAGTAGAACAATAATTATCTTAAATTCCCGCATTTGTAGTTTTTTTTGGATCTGTGCCAACAAGATCCCAAACTGCGCTCCCTGGAGCTCACCGGTCCTGACTTTCGGTTAATATTAAAACATGTATATTTGGATGGCAACGGTCTGGAATCCATACCCTCCAGTGTACTGGGCACGCTGGCCCACCGGGTGCCCCACCCGCGATATCCCACGGAAACTGGCAAATTTCGTTTCCTCGACAACCCGTTTTGCCAGTCCGGCAGTCAGGTTGAGTGCGCGTGTTGCGAGATAGCAGATTTTATGCGCTGGATGAAAATAGTTAGCACCGCGACGTCATATTACGATCGACCCGAAATCCAGTTTGTATGCGGAGCCGAAGCGACCTATTACACGAATGATAGGATCGGAATCGCTATGGCAGACTCATTCAAACATTGTAAGTACTTCGACCTGTACCACAGCTTGATTATTGGTATTACCTTAGTCCTACCTTAAGACGCTTCTTAATAAGCACACGCTCTACATATGATTTACGGTATTGCGATTCGTAGGCGCGACTGCGATTATGATTTATGATTCTCAATTCTAACTAACTTCTTGCAACTTTTAGTTCTAAATGCTAAATACTATCCAGCTAGGGGCACACACTTATTAACCTATGGCGCAGGCTGAAGCACCGAGAGAATATGCTGCGTACAAATTAATCAGAACTACAGCCATAATAATCCTTAGATATTGTGATGTATGTAATACAACTGAAATACGACTGGATCTGACCAACAGTGACTGGCGTAACGTAACTAAGGAACTGGTCAGTAAAAGGTCAATCGGAAGCCTCCCATAACCTTAGAGAATATACCACACATATGTACATACGTATGTAGCCACTGTGTCTTATACATGCATGTAGCTAATAGATTCTTTTACATTTTAGGTTACCCTTTGCGAACATCAGCGCCCAGGCAGGCTACACCGCATACCACGAATTCACCCACAACTAGCACTATTATGCAAGCCGAGGAGGTGGGATCCGCATGCAGCCAACCAAAACCGATCGTGATTAGCTGCAACGCAAGCCACGTGACCCTGTCCGATTCCGCTTTGCTACAGGCAGAAGGCACAACCGTCATCTTTAGCAGCGACGGGTCTTTCCTTTGTGCGAGAAAACTGTACGAACTACATATGATGGCGATGGAATTGTTCAACGTTGCTGCAGCGAATGCTGCAGAAGGGGAGGTTCAAATGGTGGATATCGTCTGCCGCAACGGAATAGCGGCAATCAACTCTATTGATCCGGACAGATCGCGTGCAAAGAAGCTAATTTTCCGCACCGATTTAAGTAGGGAATGCTACGACAAGTTCACGCGATTCCTGGAGTACATCGACGGAAACATGATTGAGACAAGTAGAACGGAGAGTATCCAGCCAGATCCGGCGTATTTGATGGATGACTGGGTCCTTACGCAACACGAGTGTGCGAGAGCGTCTGTAGTCACTGCCAACTGCTCGGATGGATTCTTCGCATTGTCGTGGGCTAACATTTCTACCACAAGCGCACCAGGAATTGCTATTCGTAGGGATGATGCGCTTGAATGCCGGCGAAAGTTGTCTAGTATCCACGACTATATTTTGAGTCAGCAAACAACGGTGGTACAACGGCCCAACCCACCAGTGCGAGACACAGTTGTGGCGGTGTGCCGGAAAGGTCATGTGTTTATTTCCGAAGATAACCCGAGACAGTCAGGGAAACGCATGTTGGAATACTTTTATGTGGCTACGAAGCCGTGTCAGCATGCTTTCCAAAGACTTATGGAATTCTTGATGACGATCTGACGTAATTATAAATTCGCAAAAGTGCTTACCTTTTAACTTCTACGAATACATCGCCATGTAATTGTGACAGTGAAGGAGCGCACCAACTGCCAACTCATTTTACGTACTTTAGACACTAATTAATAACAGTTTAATGGAGCGCATTTATTATTATGGAGCTGTCTCAGGACCTAATTTAGTATAGCTACCATTAATTTCTTGGAAAATGCTGAAGATGTCACCTTCGCCACAGATGTGGCGTGTAATTCAAAGTTTAGATCCGACTGGATGTTTTAACACCTAATGTTTCAATTGACGTTGTGCGCCAGCGATGTCATCCTGAACGGAATAAACTGGGGAACAATTCAGCGTTCATTTCAAATAAGTCGTCCGGGTGGCGTAATAAGGGCGTACATGAGGACATTGAAGGAACGGTAAAATATCGCTCGTAAGGCTCCGTGCAGTGGCGGCGCGAGGGGGGTGGGTGAACAATTTTTGGTTTTGGCGGGCTGTTTTCTGGTGTTTGACGGCGACTCTAGTTTTGGCGGGTAAAGTTTTCAAAATTTTTCAGAATTTCAGACCGTTTTTTGGCCGTTTTCTGCGATTTTGACCAGGCGAACCCGGCGGGCGGGGCGTACGCCTCCCCCCTTCGGCCGGACCTCGCGCCGCCCCTGGTTCCGCGAACCACTACGTTACTCACTGAACGTACTGCTGAACTAAACTGCGAAACTCTTAGGATGGCATCCACTTATTTTCAAAACTTCAATGCCACACAAACCAGAGAGTGGAAGGACGTTTTTAGCAGCTGTTTACCGTAATCAACCGTTACTGTGATTAACCGGTACGATATGTGAGATGAGCAGAAGTACTGCAGTTTTTTGGTATCGACTTTGTTGAGCTGCCCAATATGCAGCTGCTATACAACAACAGGAGTAGTGATTGTTAACATTTACGAAATCAACAATCATCACAAACACCACAACTTTCAATAATTATGACAAAGCGCGGAAACCTCAAGTATCATAATTCGACTGTGAGATACAACCCCGCTTACATTATCTCTTGCCCCCATTTTGTTGGGCGTGTTTCTTCCCGGACACCGGTTTTGCCGACTTGCTCCTGCAGAAGATGCCTCTAGCCATCTGCCCCACCGCCGTCCGGAGATCGGGCGAAGCCAGAATCAGCACAACCGGATCTGCCACCGTCTGCAGTAAAAACAACAAATCCGAAATGCCCCGCGCTCCCGAATGCGGATGTTTCCGCCGCGTGAAGGAATTGACCACCATGAAACAAACTCCGGGGACCCAGCAGACCACCAGACTCAGCGTCAGACTGACTAGCAGCACGAGGGCGCGCTCGGGCTCCTTCGACAGCTGACTGCACACGTGGGCGTGGTCGTTGTTGGGATTGGGCGAGGCGGTGCTGCAGGGCGGGCCCGTCTCCGGCCAGCTGATGGAGAGTGCCCGTTTGGTGCGGCTCTTCAGGCGCCGGCGTCCCCGGCCCACCAGAAAGACGTTGGCCACAATCATGAAGAGGAGTGGTAGTACGCCGACCAGTAGTTCACCAAATATCGCCCACCTGCAGATGGCAAGAGTCAGTTCAGTTCACTATTCAGTCGTGGTCATTCCGGTCTGAGACTCAAACAGTTCTGACTGACCACCACTACACAGAGCATGTAATGGATAACCATGCAAAGAAAGAGGGAGATCGGTCACATTATAACATATGCAACCCGTTATAATTGGCACGCGTACGAGGCTTGTTGACGTTAAATGATCGTGGTATTGCTAGCGCTTGTTTTGCGACAGTGATAGCCGACGCTACAAAGAGTTGAAGCGATCGCGACGGTAAGACTATGAATCGCACTGAAAAAATTTGCTTCTGGAAACTTCTTAGCCGGCGGTTTCCAGTCTGAGTTGGCAGCCGCCTATAGCTGACATTTGCACGGTGTGTCTATAATATATTCCCGGTGGATTCATTGCCACATTGCATATTCTTCAGCTGAGAGAGCTGAATATTTTACTTGTAAAACGCCAGTCGAAAGTGTATTATTAGTTACAGTAAACTGTTAAACGAGGTTCAGTTTGACGAATATGGCTCTTTCGGATGCACATTAATTATGCGGTAATCATTACCGAATTTTCAATTCTGCCTTCCACTCTAGCACTATTATACCAATGCGCGTTAAAGTATAAGTATAATCTTACCCGAGCTGTTGGTCCACCTGTAACAAGCAAGCGCCCTCCTCCACTTTCTGATAGTATAGCCCATCCATGACCACTCCGGGGATGGTCACAACGTTAACCACTACCCACGCCAGAGCGCACAGTCCAACCGCCACTTGGCTACTGTGCAAATGGTGTCGATAACTGATCGGTCGAATCAGCGCCACCAACCGATTAACGACTATCAGCAGATGCGCGTAGATGATACACCCGGGTGGCGCGTTGAGCGTGTAGATGAAGATACTGCACCACACCCCGCGGAAGCTGCTATGGAGATTGATCACGCTGAGAGGGCCGTTGGTGAGGAGAAAGACCAGGCTGGCTAGTAACAGATTGATCAGGTAGACGGTGAAAGGTTTGTGTAGGCGCTTGTGCGCCAGGTACAGCCGGAGGACGAACAAGTTGAGCAGGATCCCGGTTACCATGGTCAGGATGTATAATGCTGGTAATGCTGATGACACTACCAAGGGTACGGAGTCTTCCAGGTTGCGGATATCGTTGTTGATCCACGTTGCATTTGGAGAGATTAAAGTTTGTATGCTCCAGTGATACGTCATTTTAGATGATTTCAAAGGTCATCAACAGATTGCTTGATTCCCATAGTTTCTCTATTCTGATTAAACTAGTTACATGAAGATGCGTTAAGCCGCAATCAGTTTTCAAAGCGCCCGTATCCAAACGAGCCAATAAGCTGCCTTTTCCACACTGTAACGGGAATCACACAATGCATTAAAATATACTGGACAAAATGATCTAGAATCCTAGATTTCGTGTTCCCAGATATTACTGCCGCTGTTTACACGTTAGAAAACAACCAGCCGTTTATGTGAGGATATTTAGAATCCATATTCAGGGACGATAAATAAACAGAGCATGAATGGCGGTAGTGTGTTACATCGTATGACGTGTCGACTGCTGTATGTACTGTTAGTAAAACAATCTGCCTGTTTGGTCTCCAAACACCAAAGCGTCCATTCAAGCTGCTGTAAGAGTACTTTGACCTGACCGTGATTTCTACTTTAACTTGAAACTCTCGCGATACGTAACGTGATCGGACTGATTAAGAAGTGCTGATTCACTATTTTACGTAGTGATTGCCCGGAAAGGGAAGAATAAGGGAGCGGGCGCTCTAAGTGAAGCAGTCGGTTGGTCCAGCTGTGCTTCTTCCCAGTCAAAACGTTTCCTCAGTGTTTGCTCACAGGTGTACGAGAATCGCACTGTCATCGACACAAGCAGCGGATCCGGGTGTAAAATTAACCCTACGGCACGTCATGCACTGCTTATGCAACAAGCAAGTGTGATGATTTTCCCACAATGATCATGACTCTCAACCGGTCGCTAACGCACACAGCGGCATCTTTGTTATGACAGTGTCTGTGCCGGTGACAATGCACTCGCGAGGAATAACAGTCCACCTCTCTGTGCAGCGGTTAACCAGACAATCTTGGCAACATGACGAGCGCCTAGTGACCGGTGTAGGACCGCGTGGGTATTCTCTCCAAAAAAACACAACAAACCCTTCACTGACACAATGACCCGATGTTTCTTTTCTTGCAGATGGAAACAATTTAGATATCTTGCAGATAGTATCGGATACTCTTTGGTTCTGCTCATCATTCGATTAGTGTTCGTTTAGATGGCGGAATGATCGCATCTCATAGATTACGGATAGTTTTACGCTCCTCTTCAAGAATGACCAAACTGTTCTCCTTTCCTATTAGTATTGTAAAGTTTGTGTTTATAGTTAGTCTATGTTCGTGTGTATCAGCTTACTATGTCAACAGCGATTTCTGGAATACACTGGACGCTATGAATGAGATCCAGACCTGGGTAAGCTAAACTATAGAGTAATGAGCCAGGAAATGTCCCAGCGTCACCTTGTATTTTGCAAACTGTGCTTCGATGCCATGATTTGCCTAAGTGCGATAGTAATGCGAGTCTAATGTTAGTTTTGTGATGTGTTGTTTGCAGTTTGCATGCGCTGGTGTTGTCCAGTGGTGTACAGTACATGTGGTGGGTCTTCCACAGCATTTGCTGGCATATTGTTAGCCAATGATGAATAGACTAAATTCAGGCATTTATAAAGCACGTTGTTTTTGCTTTTCGAGCGTTCGAACGAAATGTACTTCTACTGATCGTCGTCCTGGTATTAACCAGTACTTCACAGTTTCATTTGACCTGTCACAATGAACCCCGATTGTGCGTTATCCCAATAGGCCTATCAAATGAAGAAGGCATCCGGCAACAAATGGACGCCGCTGACCGAGAAGCTCCTCTACCGCCAGGTCCTGGTGGGCAACAGTAACCCGGTGTGCACGGCGCCCTACTACACCGGCACCGTCCAGCAAAACGCCACGGCCGGCTCCTTCGTCACACGGGTCACGGCCACCGATCCCAACGGCGGCAACATTACCTACGCTATTATGGACACGTCTTTGCAACGGTTTACCATCAACCCGACGAGTGGGGATATCTTCACCTCTACTAATCTGACGCGACGGTTTAATCAGCGGTCGACACTAGAGTTCACCGTTCGGGCTACCAATGGAGGAGGTAACATAGGCATTCGGTACTACTTTTCGATTATGAATTTCTCGATTTGAAAATGCCATTAATTTTGGCTTTCGCTGTTATTTTAAATAATTATCAAAAATAGTTTTATTGAATAAAGATTTTTATTCGACGCTGGATACTTATTTGTTAATTACTAATTTCTTGTAAAAATTTGTTGTTGTATTTCATTTAGCTAGTGTTGACTGGTTATTTTTTTATTGTTCAAGTAACTCTAATTAGTTAAAATAGCACAGATATATATCAGGATAATTGGTTTACGTATACCTTTTTTTAAACTCTCATTCGTTTTATCATTTAAATTTTGCTCATGTATGTATCGGTAATTATTCTCTAATTTTTTTACGATTTTTACCGCTGCTTGGGTTGTCCGTTTGTTTACGATTCTTAGATTACACGTTCTGACGCTGACGCTGACATAACACAGTGAACTAAAGGTTAGATGTTTAGGTTTGACCTGTGACAGCGTGGTGCGGGTGAACATCCTGACCACGCCCTCCGCTCAGACCATCGTCACGGTGTACAACGGGTCAGCGGCGTCCATCGGCGCCAACAGTGCCCCGGTGTTTACCTCGTCGTCCTATTCGTGTTCCAGTAGCAACTGCAATTCCGGGGGCACCATCTGCACCATCACCGCCGGAGGAGCGGTCAGCTATTCTATTATCAGCAGCAGCGCCCAGAATAATCCCTTCACCGTCAGTACCACCGGACAGATAACCTTCAGCGGGTCCGGAGTGCTGAGTAGTGGGTCCAATACGTCCTTAACATTACAGGTAAAATGTGTGCTAACGAATTATGCATGGCTCACTCAAATTTTATAATATTATTACTAGTTTATCTTCATTATTTTTCTTTAATATATTCTGTTATTGTTAACACTGCACTTTATATACAAATATTTTTCTACATCATCGTTTTAATCATTATTGTATCTGTATGTTAATAGCTCATTTTAATTACTGTATCATTTAAATTTTTCATTTTTAATTCGTTTATTCATTTAATGTTGATTTTGATTCAATAATTTGAGATTTGTTGATTTGTTTTATTAGTATATTTTAATTTTTTTAATTTAGTTATGCTTTGTATTACATCACATTATCCCACTTTTCATTAGCTTTTTCTACGTGTGCTCTATATTTTATCATTTTGTCAACTGCAGGCAACCAATGCCAACGGAAACTCCGCCACAACCTCTGTCTACATCTCCACCTCCTGCAACTACTACGGCAACCTGAACAGCGGTGGCAGCAGTAGCAGCGGCTCTTCCGGCGGTGGTTACTGTGGCTGTAACGGTGACATGCAGTGTCTGTTGTCCACCATCTACAACCCGAGCTACTGCGGTGGCGGCGCCCTAGTAGGTGGGCTTCCCGGCGTCGCGGGCACTGCTCAGCTGACCAATATCGTCACCACCACCGTCCCCCAGTTCGGGCAGGCCCAGTACACCATCACGGCACCGGCCTGTGGTGCCGGGAGTGTCATCGGGCAGGTATCGGCCAACAACTACCCCCAGAGCTATACCGTGGAGGGGAACAACAACTTTGCCATCACCACAACGGGCGTTCTCAGTCTCAACTACGCAATGACCCCGGGACAGCAGTCCTTCGTCGTGACCGCCACCAACCCGGCTGGGACGGCGTATACCCTGGTGACCGTGACCTTAACGTGCACCGGGACCAGTGGCGCTGTGATCTCCTCAGCGCCCGTGGCGACCGGTGGAGTGGTGCTGCCAGGCGCTCCGGTAGCATCTGTCGGATCCTCGACGTTCAGTAACAACGGACTCAACGTCCCACTAGGTAGCAGTGGGCCCGGAGCGCCCCGGTTCAGCCAGTCCACATACAGCCTGCGGATCGTCAACTGCGGGGTGGGGTCCATTGTGGGTAACCTCCTGTGTCAAAGCTGCGACACGTACGCCATTGTTAATGCCGGAGGAACAGCTCCCGGCTACGGCATCACCCCACGCGGAAGGATCACCGTTACCCAGACGCCGACACTGGGCGCGACCCAGACCCTATTGGTACAAGGGTTCAACGGTCTCGGCAGCGCTTTTGCCAGTGTGTCGATTTACGCGGATTGTCAAGGCAGCTTTCCGTATCCGACGGGTACCAACATTCCACCACTGGCTCAGGGAGGCGGCGGAATACCGGTTGCAGCACCCGCTCCAGTCGCACTGCCGGCACCAGCGCCTGCTCCCCCTCCCATGCAGACCGGCTTCTCCACAACATCCTACACTTTTTCGTTGAGCAACTGCAACCCCGGCACGACCGTGGGAAGCGTCTCGGCCAGTGGCGGAGCGACTTACGCCATCACCGGCGGGGGTGCCGGGTTCATGATCAACCCCTCCAGCGGAACGATTACCACCAACGGACAAGTAACGCGAGGTACCCAGGCCTTCCTGGTGCAAGCCCAAACCGGCAGCGGGAACAGTTTTGCCACGGTAACCGTCTCAGCCACCTGTTCCGGAGGTGGGAATGGAGGTAACGGAGGTGGCGGCAGCGGTTTCTCCCAACCATCCTACACGTTCTTCCCAACGGCATGCGGTCCGGGCGTCATCGTCGGCACAGTCTACGCCAACGGCCAGGATGT
>JAQGAU010001508.1:0-18995 GCA_034698045.1 Paramacrobiotus richtersi | reverse complement strand
GCTCGGGTCCTGATCGACCCGAAACCCCGTTTATTGAGCTGAATAACATGAGGCACAATAACAGAACAAACCATCTAACCAGCTTGGTGGACTGGGTGGAAAAAGAAATGATCCGTAACGCAGCGCGAAGAAATTGAAATGAGACGCGTCGCTATGCCGGTAGCAAGCCCAGAGTGCAGACGAACACGATAAAAATGCAAGCCTGTGGGAAGGCGTGTCTAAGAACAATGGAACACAACTCGTACGCCACCATCAACTTCAATTAACCAATTTAGCTGGACATTTAATTAAAAAATAATTGATAAAAAAATTGATTTCAGGGTGTATGTACGTGACAAAGTAGAGAGAGAGAGACCCGTGCAAGAGAATGTTCATACAGGAATATGAATTAAAACGCATACGTCTGAGGAAGGAACGGATAGTCTTCTCTCATCGTTAAATTAACTCGGGAGTCTTTCCAAAAATCACTGATTCGCAGGTTCGCGTCTACGCTTGCGTCCTGTGATGGACATTCTATAGTGACTGTCGTATAGTTTTCCTTGAAGATTATAAGTTAAAATGAACAAAAATGTTAAAATGGGTATACTTTCGGATGTTGCCAATATACGCGCAGTGTTCGATAAACAGAGTTATTACGGACCAAGAATCATAACGCAAGATGGTACTGTAGTGCCGCGATGTTAAGGAATGGCAACGCCGCATGGGCAGCGTGCTCGTACCAGGGCGGCAGTAGAATATTCATAATCATTCACGGGCTACCCTGGGGGGAAATTAGTGTTACCAGAAACCAGTCTTCGCAACGCTACGCTTTTTCGTCTTGAAATCTGCCAAAACTAAAACACTTGGCGTTTGTTTCATCTTGAATGAATCTTGCCCAGCGATGGACCAGAAGAAAGCGCAAAATCTGAGAAGAATTATGAGCTCAAACAAGTGTGAATTCAATACGGTTGAGCAAAATACGGTGCGGTTCTGCTTAGCATGGATCCTTACGACAGGAGCCAGAACACTACTTTTAATATCATGTGATGGATGCTGTACGTAACAGTACGTAAGCTCAGAACACCAGACAGAATGGTTTGCCCTTGGAAACGCACAGTAACTTACATTCTCCAATACGCCACCCTTCACAAGAGTGACAATACAGTAGGTACAAGAAGCCGGACGTGGCCAATATCGACTGGTAGCCACAATAACATTCGAGTTTGCTGTGGTGTGGGCGATTATAGTTCTGTGACTTGAATTCGTCTGTTTACCAAAAACAGCTGATAAGGTCTTAAACAAATAAACGGTGTAGGGCAAGGCAAATCGTTAACGTTTGCCATGGAGCTGTTTTTGGGGTGACTCAGGGGTCATTCCGATACAGTAGTTGTTGGAACTAGATAATACTGAACAGTTATCCGATAACAGACAATATTACACAGTACGCGTAGAGTAGAAACAAAAAACGTCATCGTCAATAAATAGCAGGATTCTTTGAACGTCCAAAGCACGCAGGTTATTTTTATAACTCGAACATAACCAGTCGCACTATCGCACAATGCACTATTTCCAATGTACTTACACAGGCATTAGCGGCCGAAACCCAGCGGAAGGCCACCCTTCGTCGTTGGTAAGTCTATAAGGAAGAACAACTTTATTTGTTTGCCTGTGCATAGCCGTTGTTTAGCGGTGTGCGTACCTCCTGACGCTACTCTCTCAGACAGTAGTATAAGTATCAATAAAGGTATCACACACACAATAAAGGTAACCCCACAGTGAACTGATTGTGAATTTATTGTTCATATTTTTCTCCTGAAAATAATTGTACGTAAATATGGCAATGATAGAATAAACTGAATACACGAATTCACTGGATACGATGAACTGCACGGGAGCGACGCAGTCCGGCATCAGAAGTACCCGTGCCTGCACTCGTTAGTAAAGCTTTAATAGAGCGACTTAAGTCCAGTTTAGATCAAAGGTTATAATACATACAAGTAACAATTCCCTTTGCTGTCGCGGATCGAAAATTGCACCCGAATGTCATCCGTAACATAAGCCACCTCCAATAAACTGCCATCCAGGAAGCAGTGAGACAGAAGGACAATTCCCGCACGGATAAAACACTGTTCATCTTAACAAAAGAAAAAAATTCCAACCACTGAAAATCATTCCCATACAAAATTAACTCGGCCATACAAGGAAATCGTCAACAGTGTAACTGCGAAATACCTCAGCGCTGTCGGCGCGCAATCCGCTCCACCGCCTTCAGCCGCTGCCATCCCCTTCCGAACAGATCTTACAGGGTGGTTTGGTGCTGCACGGTAGGGGAAGCCAATAGCACACGGCGTCCATGGGCACTCTGGGAATGTACTGAAAATACTGGCACCACACGGGCGAATGCTGCAAGTCCTGGCTGTTGCCGACGATGATTAACGCGCGGCGCGCGAGGGACATAGCCACGTTGAGGCGCTGTGGATCGTCCGCGAAGCCCAGTCCACCGTGACTCCCGTAGCTATAGGCGTCGGCTGAAGGCACGCATGACAGGATGATGATGTCCTTCTCCCGGACTTGGAATCCATCCACGCTGTTGATCTCGATCTCCTGCAACAATACACTATTCCCATCTTTTGGCGTACTTACGTAAACTGGGAAGTCATCACCGGAGGAAGATTTGCAATACAGACACTTCAAAATTAAGTAGCTGCCATGCAGATAATATTGACGGAGACGCCGAAACCGCATTTTCTGAGTTACGTTACTACAGTATTAAATGGTACTTCCTCCTTCCTGTACAGGCGTAAGAATATTTCTCACCTTGACTCGAGCATTAACCCGCGGATGCCACTTGAGATCCGCCTCCAGCTGCGGTCGCTGCCCATTGTACAATGTGATAATCCCCACATCCTCCGGCTTGGGCTTGTCGATAAACGGAATTGGAAAGGCACTACCCTCGTGCAGAATATTGGCCACTAGGCGGGCGATAAAATGGGCCTCTGCCATGTTGACAAAGCACGTGCTACTGCCCGACAACTCATCACAGCGTGCCAAATCGACAAAGACCATTGGAATGTGACCGGGCATCTGGCCGATTATGTCGGTGCTGCCCAGGAAGGAATTGTACCAGATGAGGTGCGACGGCGTGGAGAAGGCAAAAATACGCTGCAGGAGAATGGAAGCGGGAGGTCGATTGACTGCGAAAGAATAAGGCTTTTTTGGTCAGATCTCATTTTAGTACTATCGTGATATGAAGTTTACCTAATGATATTTATTCCTCCCATAGTAACAGCGTGTTGCGCACCAAACAACTACATGTTTCGAAACGTTACGTATTAAAACATCCAATCTCATCTCGTTTATTAACAAGCGCCTTAACACTCGGAAGCGCCCCCAAAACTGCGGCGGCATTGCCTTTAACAATAGCAACAGAAAAACACTGTTTCAAATGTGATATGAAGTAGTACTTCATACTTCATATCACGGTATTATCTAATCGTTCTGATGTTAATTCTTGACCAAAGATGTGCATATGTAGGTGACAGTGTACATATGAAGGTGAAAGTGAACACAAATTACACAATATGGCCAAAATAATTAACAAATAGCTGCAGGTGAATAAAAAACTAGATAAATTCGTGTCAAAAACTGCTACAGTTAAAAAGAAACAATTTAAGTTGTACAGACGGTTGTAGAAAATTTCAAACACTACCTATTTAAATACTAAAATATGCCCATAAGGCAGCTGAAGAAAGCACGTGAAGCGTTAAAACATAAAAAAAAAACTTGACCAGACATTGATAGACATTGCAGTCGTGATAAAATTATGAGCTGTTCTGTTACGAACTCAACACGCAATGCTTATCAAAATTTCCAATCAGTGAATAAGAAGTAATATCAGATCAATATCCATGCTAACTACAAGTTATCACTTCGCTGACATACCAACGCAAGTGTCACTCAACAGTTGGCCCCCGTACGTAATCGTCGACACCATCTTGGAGATCTCCGGGTGCATCCGGTACTGCTGCGTCAAAACCATCCAAGGAACCCGATTCGCACTGTGTCTCCTGTCCCACAAGCGTTCAAATAGGGACTTGGTCAGCTGGGATTTCTGGAGATTGGAAAAACGCAGCACGGAGCCCAGCTGGTCCGGATCACCAACCAGTACCAACTAGACAAAGAACAAATACGGTCTGAGATCACAGCAGTCTCGAACTCGAGACTTACGCTACACAAACCTTCTCACAAGCCCGCGTAATGGCAATTAAACAATCGGGCTCCATTCCTTGAGCCGCATCATCAATTACAACGTAAGGAAATGCCACTTTTTCCAGAGTGAGCAGTCCTGCACTCTATAAACGATTCACACACTGCAGTCATACGACAGGAAACGAAATACCGACAAAACAAATACTGATGGCAGTTCTTTTCCAAGAGTCACGAAAAAAATATTTTCTAAAGGGCATTTTTGTATTTAACCGCAAACAGAAGTTAACAAACAAAAAAACGAGTGAATCTACGAACAAAATTTCCGTTTTTAAGTTACCAATCTTACCATGTACTTACATTGCAGGTGCAGCACACAATCTGAGCCTCCTTGACACAGGTCCGCTCAAACTCCCGCAGCCCTTCCTCCGTCACCGCATCTGCAAGCCGTTCCTCGCGAAACTTGCCAAACACGGTATACTGCCTCACTCCCTCGGCCAAGCACTCGATATCCCGAATACGGGCAGACAACCGCAGAATCTTCAAATCCTTCATGTTACCAATCTTCAGCGTCAAATTATCAATGGTCACGTCGTTGGGCGCACACACCAGAATTTTTCCATCGGGATCCTGCATGGCCATGTTGATGACAATAACGGCGGCAGTGTAGGTTTTGCCCGTGCCGGGTGGTCCTTGAATGAGGCACAGCGGCGTCTTCAGCGCCATGTCCACGGATTCCCGTTGACGCACGTTCAGACAGCGGTTAGTGCGGGGCAGGAAAATCTGTTTAAACATGACAGAGCGAAAGTCGGTGCCGGTGTCCACGTACTCCGAATAGTATGGAGGTGGTTGGATGCGACGGAGATGGGAGTTACGGGGATCGATGGGCTTGAAGTCTCCTTTCTCCTCCTTGTTCGATTTTCGCGCCTGGGCGCCAGGCGGGGAAAGGCCGGTCCACGGGCAGCGATCAGACATCCATTCCTGTGAGAGAAGCCCAGTCACAATTGTACAGATCAATTAAATAAGTCGTAAACCAACACATTTATTAACAACTTTTTGGTTTTGAGAAACAAACTGCACAGAAAGCACGTAATTCAAAAAGCTATTCCACCAAACTTGTCCTTAAATCCGTCCAGAACGGCGTCACAGCTTTTGAATACTTAACAAAAATAACCGCAAACATTTGTATTTCCCAATCACATAAAAAACAAAAAAATATTTTTAATTTCTGTCAGCTAATTTTGCACCACAATAAACTTGGATTCCCTTTACAAGGTAATGAGATCTTTCGTTTAACTGAACAATCAAACAGTGTTTTGTAAAGTAATCAGGAAGCGTTTCGAATTATATTCAGGGAGAAAATAGGTAACTTTCCTCATACGAAGCACTTCATATGATTCATACGAATTCAACGAATTTACCTTCAGCAGTTCCGCTGTCATAACCGTCTTCCCCATGATCATACTCAACACATCCTGACTGACACACATTCGATCATGCTGCAGCTTGTACAGCGCCTGGTTCATCCGCCAATAGTTGATATCATTGTACACCATCCGCAACTCCAGTCCCTCATCCACCCGGTGATAACCCTCATTGACCGGCGCCAGACAATGCACCCCAATGACATGCCCCGTGTCGACCTGGCGCAGGAACGAGACAGTGACATCCCGGCGCCACATGGTGCAATCCTCCCCGTTCTTCCGGACAATCCAGCTGACCTCCATGGGGCGCCCTACTTCCAGGAACTCGGTAAACATGCCCTGGGGGACCTTCACCTCAGTGTCGTACGGGTTGAGCCAATAAGCCTCCAGGCTGCGCAGCGGGGGGAGGGACTCGACCGTGCCCTTTTCCTGCCGGGAGAGTTCGGCCACCAGTGAGTCCCAGTAGGCGGAGTAGCCGAAGCGGTCGGGGAAGTCGACGCGGCGAGTGGCAGCGAAACGATTCACAGCCGTCTACAGATACAGAATATGACTTCTCACTAATTAGTTTGCAACAAACTCTTTCAAAGCAACGATGCGCATTCTCCATAGTCCGTTTAGGGCATTATAAAATCAATCGCAGGGTTCTCCCAAATCTTCGTTACCTATATCATGTACAGCTTCATTTCTTTCACTTACTATTGTATTACTTTGCTAAGTCTAATATCCAGCGCACAAACGATAAATTCAAATTTACAGTAAATGTCTGATAAAATACTACTTGTGTCGGTTAATACGCACGGACCTAATTGTGAGAACAAAACAATTCAGACAGGAAAAAAATAGGATTCATAGAATATTCCTGTATATGAAAACTAAAAACGCAAGCGCTACAAATCACCAAATACCCCAATAATAAAAATTACGTATTAATGCAGTATAATGAACAATAACATCACATTACGAAAATTATCATGCAACAACCGTCCATACCTTCCACTCGCGAAACTGTTCCTTGGTCCCCTGGGGATTCCACCGCCAAAACTCCTCCAGAGTCTCCCAGTCGTCCAGCTTCTCAACGCCCCACATCCTTGTCGACCACCCGCGATTCTCCTGCCTGACCGCTTTACTGACCACTGGTATCATCCAGCTGGCCACCCGCATAAAAAACCTCTCCTTGGCCCGCGTCTGCTCATCATCCACAGGGTAACTGGCCACCAGGGCGTTCCAATGGCCGTTGCCGATCTTATCGTTGACCGCGGCGTGCTTGCGACACCATGTCGCGGCCGGGTTGAATGGATTTCCGGGGTCCTCCACGCCCAGATCGAAAATGTTGGTGGAGTGGCACTTGGCGCATTTAGGCTGGTAGGTGCAGTGGGTCAGGATGAAATCCAGGGATTGGCGTTCGCGTTCACAGGTCGATGGGGGGAAGCCGCGAAAGAGGGACAGGGAGTTGTGTTTGGCCTTGTTGCAGTGGGCGATAATGTGACTAAGAGGAGAACAAGTGCAAACTCTACCGCGACAATTTGACAAAGACAATAAAATTAGCAAATAATGCCAGCGAAATCAAATCAAGGAAAACCAACGAAGAAACGCTGCAAGCAGTGCAAATTGCACAGTAGAGGAATAAAAAATGAATACAGTCTGGAAAAACAGAAAAAAATCTGAATTATCATTAATGAACATTTTTTACTGAAAATTTTAATTTTTTTATTGGGATTTTTAATGATACAGAAATGTAATTCAAAGACTGAAGAATTAATGGAAAAAATACTGAAATGCCAAATATCACACAAAACTCGGCATGGTCGAAACTCCCAGAGCAACTGGAATCCGAGAGCAAATGAAGTAAAATCGAAATCTACCTTTTATTCAGGCCATCTCGCGTGCCATTACAGAACCAGTTCCGGCAGATTTCCACTAAGCAAAATGCCAAATAGTCCTTGTCCGTCAAACCGCAGTACCTTAAACCCACCACAAACGGATACGATCAGCTGTTTTGGACGAAAGAAAAGATGATAAAAAATCTCACGCGCAATGAATGCTTTGGGCTGTAGAAACTTCCAGTTTCACGCCGCCAGGGACAGAAACTTCCGGCATGGCTGTCCAGTGCCGTCCAAAATCTCACCTGCTAGTGCAGTTAAGTGTGGACATTGAGAGAACGCATGTGTATTACATTCAGTACGAAAACACAAGCAAATAACCATAAAATACAGTGAATATTGCTGCCTATCCAAGCGCCATGCCTGGTGGCTTATACGGCTGTCTGCGACTCTGCTGTTACACACGGAATTCAACAAAAATGGTAAAATCACGACAGAATCTGATTAAGAAATTCGGCTCGTCTGTCAGACAGCAGACAGCAGAAAAGACTTTCGCAAACAGCCACTCCGGCAAACATATCCGCATTTTACGATCCTTACGAAAGCAAATGCAACGAGAAAGGCGCGTGCTGTCCTATTGACTGATCAGTGTAAAAAGAGCTCCCTGTGTCACAGACAACGTATACAACCAGGCGGTACAGACTGGAACACGATGCGCCAAATTTATTTTATCGTTACGATCAACGAAAAACTGCAATCAACACACCTGAAGGCAGTTCCCGGGATAATCCCAAAAAACACGGATCCTTGCTGAGAAAACGGAGTGCCACTCTCGTTGACAGAGATCAACATCCAGGGGCATTAAGTATGCATTCCTTCCGAAGTTCCACGAAAGATCAGACAGCAGCACTTCGTGCACACAGTACCCACCCATATACTAGGGGTACTCAATTCTAGCTCTATACGTTAAAGAGAAATGTTCTATATCGAAAAGTAACCAATCGAGGTACTTTACACTATAGAACTTTTTCTCTTTAACTTATAGAGCCCCGCCTCCTAGAGAAGCTTTGAGTACCCCTACTGTAAACAGAACAATGATATAGTTTGTTTGTCTTCTGCGATGAACTATCAAGAAGAAAACTCCAAAAGACGGCACAACGGAGAAGGCTGATTATAAAATGCTAAAAGGACTATTAAAAGGAAGTAGACCAGCAATACCCAAGCGAGCGAGCCTGGCACTACTCAAATACTCAGTAAGTCAGTGAGTACTGTCATTATGAGCAGACAAGCATGAGCAAGATTTATACGGCACGCCGCGCGCGTGCACGTGCTCATTCACATTCACATGACTTACAAGTTAGTCACGTAAGTATAGTCTAGTGAGCGCGTTACCGACGCAAGACCCAAAATACTTGAACAAACTGCAACTACGTAAACAATTTATGAAAACTGTTTCGTTCTTTGGTAGTAATAAAAAAAGTTTAAAGCTTAACAAACAAAACAAAAACAGCAAAATTCTCCTGCGCAATGGTAATACTTGTTTCAAAAGGGTCCTCCTGTAAAATTATGCTCTGACTGAGTTAAAATCAGATTTGCAGTGGTCCGAGTCGGACGTTTAGCACATGCGGTCAGGGTGAGAGTTTGAGAGGTCAGGTAGAGTCTGAGTCAGACTTTCAGCGCGGGCTTCAAACAAGCAGCTCTGACATTCAAGCAGTATTGTCAAATACACCGGAGACCATTCACAAGCTCGAAATTGGGCTTTCGAATGTATTAGTCAGGGAATGGGTGGACTGATTTGATTGTTCCTGTTGCTACGATCTCGCGATGATTTGAGTCTGTTAACATTAATGAGTTTAAGCGTAATTCCCCATCCGGTGGACGCGTTGTTTTCATGTGGCACTGTTTTGTTGTCTGTAGACCCCGATAACGGATTATCCCTCGTGTTGTGCGGACGCTAACATTAAACTTAAACCTAAAGCATACTTTTCACTTATGTAAGGAACAAACTTTCATCTTTCACGTGACCGACGTCTAGGCAACCCCTCTTGCGCATATACTCAACATGAAATGACAGAACAGTTACTAACCTACTAGTACTGCAGCACTGTTAACATTTCATTGTCGACGATTCGACGACGAACCACGAACCAAATCTTTATTTTCATTTCCTGTACACCGTTTTACGTCCTTCTATTATAAAATGCATTTGTTACAGCCGACCAAATGTTTTAGGCAGTGAATCTGTATCTGTAAAGCTCACTCAAAAACTGGCACAGTTTTCCAGTTCAATGGTGACCGACAACAGGTTACTCGCTGACTCTCTGTGGCGGAAAATAGATTCCGCAACGGTATTGTTTCGTCCTAGAGAAACATTATTTGTAGGATGATCGTTCGGGATGTTCGGGATGTCGACCTAGTGCTTACTTTTGACCGCGCCGAGAAATTATTTCGAGATTACCTTTCATTACAATATTAAGAACTAGTTTGTCGATGTCGATTAGTTAATCACGAATCACGGGCATCAGTATCACAATCGTGCCGAAATGAACATCTTCGCTCCTTTTATTTTTGCGACATGAACTAATTCTTTTGTCCGCCAGCCTCCCCACGATCATCCTACAAATAATTTCCTACAAAGGCTGGAACGATTTCTTTCCAGGCGACTCACAAGCGAAATCTGAACACAACAGTACAATATCCTCCGATTTCCGCTCGTCGTTTCTCGTTGTGTCTTCACGTTGTCCCTGCTCCACCAAAATCTCGTTCATGCCCGGCAGGAATTATGAGAGTGTTTCTAAATTAGGATGGGTCGTTGTCTCGTTGACATTCACAAAACTTTTCTGGTGGGAGTATTCGAAAGCAGCGAACATTTCCTCTGGTAGATGACTTAATCGGAGATCTTTGACCAGTTATTTAAATTGACGTACGATCTTGTCGATGTGCGTCCGCTGGTGTTTAAGAATGAATAAGAGGTCATACGATCACTTAAAATTCGTGGTCATGCTGTTGCAGCCTTGCAAACTTGGAAGGCCGAATTAGCGCATCGAATACCTCAACCCTATGTTCGGGATGTCGACCTAGTGCTTACTTTTGACCGCGCCGAGAAATTATTTCGAGATTACCTTTCATTACAATATTAAGAACTAGTTTGTCGATGTCGATTAGTTAATCACGAATCACGGGCATCAGTATCACAATCGTGCCGAAATGAACATCTTCGCTCCTTTTTGCTTTGGCGATATGAACTAATTCTTTTGTCCGCCAGCCTCCTCACAATCGTCGTACAGATAATTTGCACCATATGCAGTATCGTCAGGGTTTGAGATAACCAAAATGGAAGGACACCTATACCATACCCGACAGACAAAAACATTTAAATAATCTGAAACTAAAAGCACCGGCTTTTGGCCTTTCCAAAGGCTCACGATTATGTGCCGAACTCGTCATCGTTGATTTCAGCACAGTGTCCTCCACAAAAAGGTACGATTATATGCGCCACTAACTGACCTGTCGATGGCCTGTCCTGTTCGGCGTCGTACACTTCCATCGGCCGCACCACCTTAACATAACGCATACCGTGGCCGCCGTAAACGTACATTCTGTTATATCGCACGTATGCACAATGGCCTTTTCTATGATATATCAGGTCGTGCACGTTGTCACATTTCTGGCGGCTCGCATTATAACGGAGGCACTTCGACCATGTCCCTGCTTCAACTGTGCCTCCCAGGACATACACATCGCCATGCAGCACAGCCGACGCATAATTTAATCGCATGTCTTTCAGGGGTGGAAGTGATTCCCACTCCTCTTAACCGTATCGAAATATCTCTTTCACGATTCTGCCCGATGATGCAAGAAAGAATATGTTTTTTCTACGCCAAATGAAAGAGAAATATGCTTCTTTCATATCGGGTAGCAATAGTGCATGATTAGAGCACTGGCTGTAAAAACGGTTCAAGAATGTTTCGAAGATTATTGCTGACTCACTGCATGCCAAATTAACTTAACTTTCGTAGAAGATCTGTGTCAAATACGCTTCGCTCACGTACAATTCTGGTCACAGACCGAAACGTTTACAGATTTGGCAATTATTAAACGTACCTGCTTCCAGGTCGACTCACAATGAGTGCGAGAAAGTCCTCATTAGAGTCACACGCGAAACTGAGTGAACTTTCCACTGTAAAACGCATAAGGTCATAATTATTACCAGATTTGCTTACATACAGTACTGCATACGACAGATGTTGATTCTTGAATCTTGAGTGATATTATGGAAATGGATATCATGGAAATTTGTATGAATTTATCGCTACCTGGCTACCAACGTTACCTGGCGAAAACATCTTGACTCACTGCTGTTCCCCATATGCGCTTTTAGACTGCAACGGTACATGGTAAAACAGCACAACCTCAACCGGAAGCTGCCGGTGTGCCGCATCCATAGCACCGGAATTTAAAGACTGGTCAACAGCACTGAACAAAGGGTCTTTTATGTTTTTTCTTCATCTTTGCTAATTTTGAGCCATTCTGACTAACTACCAGCCTTATCTTGTCTTAATCAACTTTTGCACGCACCTGTACACCCAAGCTAACAGATACTACCTGGACGCCACAAATGTTTGCACAGTATCTGCATGACTAAACATATCGTCTAAGTGGCCTCACTCTGAATCAATACAAACAAATAAAGTTGTTCTGATTACACAGTTATCAGCAACAGTGAACAACTTCGGTCGAGTTTCGGCCGCACCTCTCAACGAGACTCTGTGTGGAAGTCAGTACAGCGGAAACCGTGTGACGCGTGCGAATTGTTATATATAACTGATAAAAATAATTTACGTACTTCGTGCGTTCAACGAATCCTACTGTTGGCGGTGTTGCTTGTTGTTTCTGCTCTGTAAATACTCTGTTATCAGATAATTTTTGAGCATTATCTAGTTCCGGAAAATGCTGTATAAACAAAGCCCTTGAACAGTATAATGGCAAATTTTACCGATTTGCGTTGCCCCATGTGTACCGATTATTCGTTAATGGCGCCGGCTTATCAACTGTTTCTGATAAATAACAGTTTGAGTCAGGAAACTACAAAAAGCGACACACCCGACCAAAACCTGCTACAGCCGAATGCCATAATTTTGTGCGTTATAACGGTAGTAACGGTGACAGAAATGCGTTTCCAATCGATTTTGGCCGCTTCTGGTTTCTTATATGTCTTATATCTCAGCTCTTGTGCGGGTGGGTATTCCGGACCATGTAAGTTACCGTGTTGCGGTATGATGCTTGATCTGTAATAACTTTTTAGTGAACACAGTGGACAGAATCGATAACCTTCGAATGTATCACTCTCGTGATTTTTTTCTTCAGCTGCTGATCTTTTTTGCTCATCGTAGCTGTTAATCGTCAAAAAATATGCGAGGGGAAAGTAACAGCATCTTGTCCTTCGAGTTCCCCCAAGAGCCTGACAATCGGTGATCACGGAAACTGCCGGACTAATCTGACGCTGCAAACAGGCTGTTTTAATGCGAATATTGGACAGGGACAGACGTCCGCATTTTACTTCCTATTCAGGTAGAAAATTCTTTTACACGGTGAAATCTATACTTCAGAATATATATTCCAAATCAGTGTATCCCTTTCGGCTTATTTCAGCTCGCACCAAACTTTTTAGTTGCGGCTTTCTCGAATGATAAGTGAACTGACCTTATTCTTTCTTATTGATTGTGATAACCTTGTTTGTTTATGAACCGGATTAATTGTGGAAATGTTTACAGACAGCAAACATTTCACAGGCATCGGTGCTTTTTGCGTTGTCTGTATGATTTGTGTCATCTATTTTACAGGAGTGTTAACCTACCAGTCAACGGTAGTCTAAGGGTGTTCGAGTACGATGCTTCAGGAACACCTAGGCTTGTCAAAAATCTGGTTGGTCCGCAAACACAGGCGGGGTTTTATGTCAAGAATGTTGCGCAACTTCTGACACAGTATACCCTACGACCGGCCGTCACATTTGAATATGTTCGCTACCCTGCCAGCGCAAACTCGTCAACTGTGTGGTCGACTGTGCCAATTGTGCAAATTGACTATGTGGTCGTTGAAGGTTCGTTACATATAGAGCTTGATAAGTATACAGATAGATAGAGCACGGCTAAATTGTTCATGCTTACTTTTAGAACTAGGGTCGGAGGAAAAGTCTTACTGTCACGCATTATCAGGCTATATGCGTACCGAACTCTTCTGCGAAGGATTAATCAGTCGCATTAATTGTCCAAGCCGTTATTCTGCTGCCGTGGACCAAGCAAATCCTTCTTACGGTCGACAATATTGTCCTGTCAAGAGAAACGGTGAATAAGCAATAGTAAATACGTTTCGGTCAAAAATTACACTGTAGTAATAAACGGCTACATTTTCATCGTAATCTCATCATCGTCCCGTTGGCTCGACGCAAACGACCACCGGGGAGCTGGATATGCGTCTTGTTTCGCTAACCTAGCGATTTCAAGTTGAAACGGGCTTTGAAAGTGGTAGCAGTAGATAAATGAGCTTTAGCAAGCGAGGCACTTAAAATGTCTAATACTAATTGCTAAGAGTAAATTATTTTTACGCACAAATTAGTTTTGCGGTATAGGCGTGTAAGTACATTTAGGATACGTAACGAGCTTCCGTCTCGACCTTCGTTCAGACGCTGTTTACATAAAGTACAGTATACACATAGACATAAGTTCAGACAACAGCCAGGCGGGCGTTCAGGCGGCAGATTTGAGTCGTTTACACCAACTGGCTTCCACATCGTTTTTGTTCTGTAATATTGCCGATCTATTGAGCTACCTTTACTGACAACTCTTTCTTCATATAGGTGGATCCTCTCTTCGCGGTTTGACATCGAGCAGCACCTTTCTTGCAACCTCTCTAAGCGTTGCCTTGACGTCCTGGGCTGTTTTGCAGTTCATAACTTTCGGCAGTGTCTAAACATAAAATAAGTAAAGGTGTTGTGCTGTATCGACAACTGACTGTACACGACGCCGGTCTGTCTGTTGTCATCAGTGACACTCTTGTTGCGTTCAAAGTTCAAACTAAGTCAGCCTTTTCGCGCAAAAACCACTCCAAGGCAGGTTTTTGCGAGAAACAGTACTGTATTCGTATTCGTTGTCGGCTACAGAAAATGACCTATCATCGTCTACCCTTTTTTTCAAACGTTTGCGGAAGCTGTGTAATGCCTAAACCATCTGCCCGTCTCTCCTTAATTAAGAAATGTATTTTTCTACTGGGAGAACGTAAAGCGATGCAAATTAGTTTCTTCACATAAAATATATCAACTGCGGGTTCTATGAATGAAAACCTTGCTGTAATCGTTTATCTAAATACTGGTAATGCTACTCCGCTTCGCTGCAGTAAAAGACCGAAGCAACTGGACAACAGCGGATTAGTGCATGGTTACACGGCACTATTCTTGTACACGGCACCAAATACATGCACTTGAAGTTATATACGATGTAGATACAATAAAGGGCACATTATGGCCAGTGTTGTTTTACTAAGTAAAAGTAAATAGTAAACTTTTGTTAGTAAGGGCTTTTGTGGAGCTTACTAGTAACGTAAATAGTAAGTAAGCACCGGAAGCAAATAGTAAATAGTCAGTAAATGTGCAGCTTCGATAGTTTAAATAATAATCATAATAAGAGAATGTCACCTGCAACGGAGAATCGGTTCCCTTTTACACATGTTCCCTGACTGCATTATAGTCGGTCTCAAGAGCGAACTTGTTTAATCGACTGTATTCTTCTTATTTTTGCTGATGGTAAAAAGTCTATCTTAGTAATTATCGCTCATTTTACTTACAATTTAATATTACTACCACGACTAATAATGGTGCTGGTTTTTGTTTTGAACAGTAATGTTTTTGCCGTTGTAATCTTAGTGCCAGCAATGTCATAACACTTTGCCACTGAAGTTTTGGGGTGTATTGGACTGTTTTCGTTTTTCTGTCTGTTTAGGTAGTAACCAGTGGGATACAGAACAAGCAGTGCTACTGTCACACACTGATGATCCATTGATCCTTGAAGCTGCCTTAGGTCAGTCATAAGCTTTTCCAACTTTCAGATGACGCTTACTTCAGATGACGTTTTCGAAGTACATAGACAAACTCTACCTGCACTAGACACAGGCTAATAATTTGAATCCAGATAACACTAAGTAACTATGTAAACTGTATTGCTAACTAAGTAAACAGAAACAGGTTTGTCAATAAAAAGTAAATGGTCAACCGAAGCGAAGCGAAGGTCTTCTATACTCAGGTCAAGATGGTTTTCGTGTCGGTCGGTCGGTAGATAACCCTAATTAATCCTATTTAATTAGGGATATTAATTATATAATTATTATATAATTTGTTAATAAGTTGGTAACACCGTCTCCGTATTGCTATTCCTATTCCTGTTGTCTCGTGCTTTCCTTGATTCGGTCATTCAGTGCCCGCCAACAACGACTGCATCCATCTTCTCTAAAAATTTGGAAGAGATCAACCAAAAACTCGTTAAGTTATCGCAATACGCAGAAATAATTGGCAACATCCACTTTTGCAAAAATTTTAAACAGAGAGGACTTCCGCTTCGCTTTGGTCGATAACGGTCTGTTCCATAAAGTTTAGTGTTCATCAGTTAATAGTTAGTGGCACCTGCTGGACGACGAGTTCCAGAGGAATAAAGTTGTTGTTTGTTACACCCACCCAAATTCCTGTGATAGTTCAACGGGTTGCACTGCGCATAATGTTACAATGGAAGACCTGCTAGGCAGTAACACTTCGTACATTTACTCCTTTCTTCTTACGCACGCGCCTGAAATTAAGTACTGTGCGCAGTGGATGTGGATGGGCAAACCGGAGTATCTGTACGGAGTGCGCAAACCCCGAAAGGACATCGCCGTACCAAATGCGCCTTTGCTGATGAATAAAGAGGACAACCTTTCGAATGACATTGTTATAATTATTGTAATAATACTCAATGCTATTTTCGAACGGCGACCTTTCTGTGCCGTATTTCTTTATTTTGATCTGTTATCTTCTTATCTGATGACCTACTTTTACTGCCCTCTTAAAATTTACTAGTTCTGTTAGATGGACCTAAAGTTACACGGTTATCAAGATCCAAGAAGGGGTTTTCCATATTCACTTTCAGCGTACCACGAGCCTGCGATCATCCTGAGCCTGGGATCATCTAGGATGTTGGCGTATATAGACACGTGCCTAAGCTCTGCTTTCTGTATCACAGCAGGCCAACCTCTATTAGAAATCGAAGTTGCTATGGAACGTCCATGTTACATTACCAAGCACATTCGAACTGACGTGAGTGCAGCTACAAACGTTTGACGACGTGACAAAGATTTTCCTCTACAAAAGTTGTATTGTTCTTGTAACTTTTACTGATAGCCCTATAAAGCATGTTTCTGTAACAACTTGATACAGTGAAAGAATTTCCAGAACTTTCTTGAGGATGTGAGCTCTCCGCGGACATGTAAACATATTGTGAACTCTGCTAAGTAATCGTCATCTTCCGAAGGCGTTCAGGTAAGTACGGTAATGCTGTAAATTTATTATTTACCGTTATGAAAATCTGAGCAGAGTTCTCCAGTTACGCTTATCACCCCAGCTTGAAGTAAGGGCCGGGGAAACAGTGAGCGATTAGCCAACTGCGAATGTTCGAGGTCAGGTTACAGTCAATAAGTAAAAATCCAACTGAACACACCACAGTCTGCATTCATGCCTTAAGGTCTCGCGGCACTCTTTGAAACAAACGAAATCACGTGTGACTCTGAATGGAATGCGACTGCAGTTTACTGTTTAGGAACTCGCCATGAAACAGACGCAGCCAGTATCTCTTCGTAATGAAATGAACAATTGTGCAAAACGTATCGACTAATCGATGCTGATTTCGAATTTCAGAATGTGCCAAAGCTATTTTGCACACGAAGGTTCGACTTATTCCGATTGGCAGTGTCCAGAGTAGCATTGCGAATAGCGAAGAATTACGAGGAAGCAAGCTTGCGCTGTCCACTTTCTGCTGTAGCCTTTCGTTGCTCAGTTGACTAACCGGTCCATTTTTTTCAGAGCAAATGACAGCTGTTAGGCAACTTTGTCCAGCGTGATTTCAAAAAGTCAACAAAAAAACTCGTGCTTAGTATTCCCATGGCGCACGTTCTCCGAACCTCGTGAAAGGCCTTAACTTTGACTATTCACCATGAAACGTCTTTACCTGTAGCCTCTGGAGGTATTGCAGACGGACTGTTCCATGACTGGCCTTTTTCAACTGCTCGATGTTTGATGTATGTTATACGAAATGATACAAGCTACGGCGACGGTCCGAGCTGTGAGCCTTGGTCTACCAGTTTTGACGTTTACGGTTGACATAGGTGTTGTGTGTCGTGCAGGAAGGGCGAGGAGAATTTTCGCGAAGACAAATTCGCGATAATTAACGAAATTTTAACAGAAAATAATTTTAGTTAATTTTGATTCGCGAAAATTAGTCGTCGTTGAAACCGTTAACTATAGTTCATTTCGCGCAATTTTGCTACAGTTAATTCTACCGCAAAGGTTATCTTATCTCATACATAACGCCATTCTGTTTTGATTTATTTCTGATGACAGTTGTTGTTACAAAATGACAAATGTATTACAGAGGGCAAACAGGGTCACGCAACTATTAAATTGCTACATCATTGTATCGCGTGTTTGAATGACATCGTCATCTTTACTGTCGAAATTACCGATATCATTGTTATCGCGTTCGTCTTCACTGACGTCTAATTCAGCCTTCACTTTTGCGTCGTTAGCCTCGAACGCCATCATCCAAGTTTTTAGGCAGACTGAGGCCAGAATTGTTCGGGCCTGAAGACTTGAATGCGCGTAGTTTATTACCTACAGTGCCTGCGAGTTTGCCTGCTCGGTCGCCACTGATGTAGCTTGAATGCTCGGCAAATTGAACGCCACCTGCTCAAGCGGCGTGCACCTTTTCCCGGCTCTCCGCCACCAGTCAAGAGGATCAATCTGTATGCGGATGGCTTTTTCTAAAACGTATGCTTCCCATTTCATCGAAACATTGATTGCCTACGCCGGTAGGTTGGTGGCTGCAATCCGTCAATACATTGCCCTTTCTGCCATGTTCACTTTTGAAGTGGACGCTTGCACTTCCGAAGCAGCCGCTGAGTTGTGGTCTATCTTTTCGTGGATTTTGGCTTTGATTTTATCATAGTCATCCCCGTCAAAAAGGTGCAACTTGAATCGTGGATCAAGAGTTGCAGCGGCAAACAAATCGCCTGTATTCACTTTGCCCCAGTAGCTTTCAAATTTCGCCATCATTTTGCCTGTCGCTACTTCGATTTTCGGATGTTTTGCATGTAAGCTGGCTTTTAGGGATTCTCTAATCTCCAAGAACGTGCGGACTGCGGAAGATACGGTTGGACTTGTTGTAGAGAATAGTTCTAGCGTGGCTGTTTTGAAAGGTTCCAAAAACACCACGAACAGTTTCTGAGTTTCACTTTTTCACTCGTAGGAATTAAGATTCTCATCTCCAACGTC
>JAQGAU010001507.1:0-19006 GCA_034698045.1 Paramacrobiotus richtersi | reverse complement strand
GGGGTACGAGAGGACGCTGCAGCACACTATGGAGCGCTTGGCAGTTGTGTGCAGTCAACTGGCGTTCGCCTGCGATTTGCTGGTGTGGAAAGACTGCACATTTCATAGCCCGTCTGTCAAGGAGTCCTTTCTTGTTCGGACGGGATCAATCAAAGCAGCTTCGCCCAATCTGCTGTCAGATCTGTGGGATATGTTGGATAAGAACGCTCATGCAACGGATTTAGAGGGGCTCTCTGGATGGCTGGCCTTTGGATGCAACCACGTCGGAAACGTGAAGCCTGTAAGTCGTACTTAGCAGTAAACGTTTTATTTTCATTACGCGCCGCAGCGACGCTTCGCTGCGGCGCGTAGCTCATTAGGATCGGACGATGTCATCAGAATGTACTGTCGTAGCGTGTACAGCAAACCTATGGCCCCATACCGTTAGTTATTTTTTATTATTATCAGTAGGTCACAACAGCAGATTACCCCTACGGGGGACTTCAACATCCGGTCGAAGAAGCATATTTTTGCCGTTTATCGGAAACGAGCTCAACTGAAATTACTTGCTCTATCAAGCCACCACTTTTGGGGCTTGGGTGTTTGCTTGCTTTTGAGATAAGAGTCTGTGGAATCCGGCCGGCAAGAGTCCGCAAAATACCCAAGATTTTATTCCTCCAATAGTAACAGCGTGTTGAGCACCAGACAACTACGTGTTTCGAAACTTTACGTATTAAAACATCCAATCTCATCTCGTTCATTAACACGCGCCTTAACACTCGGAAGTGCCCCCAAAACTGCGGCGGCATTTCCTTCAACAATAGCAACAGAAAAATCGTAGGCGAAGCACTAAACTCAAGCTCCGCCACAGGCTTGTTTCGCCGATGTCGAGATAAGCGGTGAAATTCACAGCATAAGCTTTCTGGGTAAGGAAAGTGTTAGATACTTATGTATGCGCTTTGGTAATACTGTACAGGTACGTGTTTGGATACAGCAAGAGATATTTTGGACTCAAACGGTTGCAGTTACAGAAGTCACCAATACGCATTATTATTGACTTATCTGGTGTAACGGTGTAACCGTAATGGCATAATATGTATTCCGTCACGGTGCAACTGTTTTTTAGAAGGCAGCCAGATTCTACAGAACGAAGTGAAAGATTAGTGGTACAAACAGTAAGGTCAAAATATGAGATAATACACTAAAGCGCTACATATACTATTATTATCTCGGAATACAGTTCCCGGTCTATGTCATCCTGCTTCGAATTTGCAGTACAAAACGCCGCTCCGAGATAGCACCAACTCCGAAACCAGTCACATGCACAAACGTTAGCATTATCCACTTGGTGCGTTATTTTGATTAAATTGCAGGTACTGGAGGAGTTTCAAATGAGCGACCCACGCTACCTGCACAGTCCAGGCTGTACCGGAGCGACGAGCTGGCAAATAAGCGAACTTGTGAACTGGATGTTCTTCGCCTGTCTCAGCTGGCGCTGTGGGCGCTGTCTACCAAAATGGCAACGAAACCCCGCGGTATTACGGACCTGTTGAACGGATCTAGTGAGGACGATTGATTCCAACCCTGGTAGCGAAGTTGCCATGAGGAGGACGAAGCAAGATGAGTATGCTGTCAAGATAAGCCCTCTAATTGTTTGACATTACCATGATTAGCAAGTTGTTATGTCGACTGGACTTTGTTTGACGCGGTTTCTTGTGAAGGCACCGAGAAGATTTGTGTAGCGCGTGCGTAAATAATGAAACGTGTGCTCATTGGTTGAGTTCTTGACTCCCGTCATTATTCTTTGAACCTTCTCGCATCTACAGTTCGACACATAAAGTACAGGGCATATGTGCCGCAGTTTTATCTACTCCACATTTTTGAGGATCAACATACTACTTTTGACTTGAGATATCCAAGTAGGTCATGATCTGACCTTTCGGCGCTCAGGAAGATGAGTCGGATTATTTGAACGAGAGAAATCTGTGTGAGAGTTGCTCATAAAAAAGCTGGTGGAGAGTTGCTCATAAAAAAGCTGGTGGTTGATAACAAATTACAAGAAGTCAAAAATAACAAAGACAAACAACAGCGCGCCACCGGTACATCGATCGTCAGGAAATTAAGTTACGCAGACTGTTACTAAATAGTATATTCTCCTGAAAATAATAAGAAGGCCGACATTTCTCAACCATTCGACAACTAACCATCTTGACAAATGTTGCAAAATAAACACAGAAATGTGATTTCTCATTCTTTAGGCAGCTAGCTGTCCTGAAGAGATGCTATCCTGTCCAGAAGATGCCGGTGCTCATCGTTAAACTGTTTATGAGAAACTTCCAGCGAGAGATAGGCGGATAAATCGATCCCCAAAGCACTTCTCAAGATGTCCGTCAGCTCGTTGAAATCTGGCCGCACTTCGGGCTGGAAGTTCCAGCATGCAGTCATCACCGCATATCTGAATGATACATAAATTAATAATTCGTCGCGGCATTCAAGAAGATAATAAGGAGAATAATGTACATGATTGTGGGGCATGTCGCTGGTCGCTGCAAGATGTCTCCGCTTTGCAACGCGTTGACCAGTTCCACGACATAGCCAACGCCCATTTTAATGTGCGCATAAGGCACTTCGCCCAGGGTGAACATCTCCCACATCACCACACCGAAAGACCACACGTCCGATTTGGGAGTGAACATCCTGTCGATTAGCGACTCGGGTGACATCCAGCGTACCGGCAGCGCCACCTGTCCAAAACCGGCTTTCACTTGCACATTGCTCCAGTATTAACTGTTGATCGTAGATGTTGCTGTTAGGCACCCATTGTAACTTACTTGATCATCGAGTTGAACATACTCGGTCATTTGTTTGGCCATTCCAAAGTCACAGATCTTTAGCACTCGTCCCTCGGCAACAAGAACATTGCGAGCCGCCAAGTCCCTGTGAATGATAGAGCGACTGGCCAGGTATTCCATTCCCCGGCTAATCTGGAACGCAAAGCACATCAATGTCTTCGTGGATAAGATCTGTCCATCTGTTTTGCCAGCGGTATCCCTAGTTGAGGTTTCTTGGTCTAGAGCAGTCTGCAGTTTCTGCGCTTCGGCATCGTCATATTTCAGAAGGTCACCGTTTTTATTTGTATGGTTGTAAAACAAGCGGCCGCGATGTAGTTTTAGGAAATCCAACAGACAGCCGTGTCTGCAGTACTCTAAAAGCAGCATCGTCTCTCCTGCAATTGTGCACTGTTTTTACAACTTTTGCGCCCAAGATAGAAGGTTTCATGAGCTGCATATACCTTTGAGCGCGACCCCCAGAAGACTGAGAATGTTAAGGTGTCGTGCAGACCTGGACATCATCCTCACTTCCTCGATCAACTGTCGCATGTGTAATTGATTTTCGCGGTCTCTGACGGTTTTAACCGCCACGTCTACCGGGAAAGCGTGACCTCGCAATCCTTTAGCCACGCCTTTCCGAACCATTCCGTACTGGCCCCGACCCAGAACGGTGTCAGCTGAAGATAAGGATAACACAAGTTAGTCATACTTTTTCGTACATTTTGGTAGAATTTACTGACATGTTGTTATGTTGGCTAAAGGAGTTTCCAAAAGGCGTACATATTCCATAACAGCGGCATCCACTTGGCCATCACGAGTGCTGAAATACTCTAAATACGCGCCGCTTCTCAGCGATGCGAGGTCCGTACGCTCCGTCCCCGTAGATTCCGAACTACATTTCCGCATATTCCCCGCAATCCCCCTTCTTCTATATCGCACTGCAGCGTACAGACAAAGTCCACAGAATAGCAAAACGATGCAAGGGATGACGGAGCCAAGGACCGGGGCCAGAATGGACGTTTCAACCTTGTGCACCCCGGCTGCTCCATTAAGGGATTCGTTGGCTAACTGCCGCACGACGACGTAATCAATAAAGAACTCGGCGGGGAAAATTGTGCTTTCATCGGGAACCGAAGGGATAACCTGTGGCCCACCAACGGCGAGTTTGATCACCAGCTGCATATCAATAGTGGGGATTTGCTTGGGATCTGTCACCTTCATCATCTCTCTATCATCAATGTGGACTGAGACATAGGTCTCCGTCCAGATAATTTTATATACATGGAAATCCAGGGAAAGGTCACTTGACCCGTGGTAGTCTTTCTGAGCGAGAAGTGGACGTTGGTCCATGTAGTGAACCTGCATGTTGGCAATGTGGGGATCCTGTCCTCTGGCATTGACGGCATGAATGGACGGCGGCCAGTGGTCCCTGCAGAAGATGGCCGGCGGGCAGTGGGGACTGAGCAGAAAGGCGCCTGACACGATACCCTTGCCCCGCGCGATCTTAGCTCGCCACTCCACTTGGCCGTACTTGAAATAGAATTTCTCTTGGCTGTAGATCATTCCTGATGTGTAGTTTCGCTTTGTCCAGAAGGGATTGGTTCTCAACTACAACACACTTTAGTAAAGATCCTTGTGGTACATTGTTAATCAATGTACCTCGTATGCAAAAATACAAAACGCCTGCAGATACTTAAGTAGACCAAAACAGCACTCTTTTATATTGTGAAATGAATTGTAAATTAAAATATTAGTTTGAAACCTTCGAAAATAACGCACGAAACAATAAGTGCGCGAATCGTTTAAGCGCGAGGATAAGTAAAGCAATCCCAATACAAAATGCACCTTTATAACGCAATTTGCAAAACGATAGGTCTTTAGAATGGTGATAGATGGGTTTGTAACACAAACTTCGTATTACAAGCTTATTAATTTTGCCAATATACGCATGCAAAACGCACTTGTCGGTCGATCTCCTGCTCCTCAACATCACTAGTGGGATGTGTGGTAATGCGTAGGCTACCGTTTCCGATCGCGACATTACTCGACAGGTAATACTGCAGCTCCGCACCGAAGGCTGACGGCATATCTGTAACGTGCCACTTTCCGCGATCGACGACTCCGCTGTTAAAATCATCGCGAAAGACTTCAGTTAACACACCGTTTCCTCCCGCTAAGTCCAGGTACATTCCCGTGAAACAACAAACTAGTACGACACTGCACATCGCAGTCTCGTGGAATGAACGCGATCACGATTAATATTTTGCTATTGCTACGCTACTAGCTTGTTGCTTCTTCAAGTACCAGCCTGCAGAACAAAAGCTTCGCCAATTAAATCAGAAAACAGGTTTATGACGACATGCGGATGTTTTTAATCCAGGGGGAACAAAATTCAGACGAACAAACAAAATATGATAAAGGAGTTATTTGCACAGACGAATGGCCACTGACGTGTGGGTGAAGCCTGGAGCGACTCCGGTACCGGGGGGAGGTACAGATTTCTAGAACAGTGATGTCGGTACTAACGGTCTCGCCAACACCTTATCGGCGCGAGACATACATATTGTGCAATGAAATAGATGGATAATCACTCAGTGATAAATTATGACTTCCGATGAGCTATCTACCGCGCTGAGTAATCGAGAAACCTGTTCCACAGAAAGCCTGATGACGATTTTGCTCCCTAAAAGACAAACCAATGCATCAAATTATATTACATTTTCACACTGTTTTCTTTTAACAAACCAATCAGTGCAGCTCGTTAGAAAAACCAAACACAAAGGCAGTCGGGGTAAAGGTGCGTTTATCTGTACGCCACATATACTGAGCGCATACCAGGCAGTGCGGTCACAAAACACAGCATTATAACGCAACCTCCTTCTGTGTATAACTGCGTTTGTAATGTATCACAGGTACGAATATTTTTTTTGTATGAAGTTACCGCCGCGTTAATTCTAATAGTTGTCTAAAAGTTGGTCTATACTATAGGCCGTTATCCCAAGAGCTGAAAAAGCAGCGCATACTGAACTACAACTTACACATTGGATTAATTGTGAGATACTGCAAGCACCAGCAGGCTGCCGTTTTGCTTGACGTACGAGTATCCAATAAATAATGATCCGAAAGCTCCGTATTAACGAATAACGGATGAACTTGGAACATTCTGCAGACAGCATTTTGTTTCTACATCAGAATGCAACGGTAATACGAGTGGCTGCCAAAAAAAAGATGTAAGAGGGAATGTTGCTTCCGCGGCCCAGCGATCGAGTTAGGGAGGCACTGTATCGTGCACTTCACTAAGCATACTACTTCATTAAGTTTCATCTTCCTTAAAATATCGTTTGCTAAGGCACAGCTAGCAGTGTGTTCACTGTGATGTGATATCGGCGGCGACTGCGAGTGGATATTCGAACGAACGAACGTATCCGAAGGGACGAGGTATTGAAAACAAAGGCTGTCTTGAAGACCATTTGACTGACTCTTCAGCGTCTGTGTGGTTGCTTCTGCAGTGGTCCGCATGGCGCATCCTGCCAGTTGTTGTGTTGACCTAGACTAAGCTCCTGCCTAAGTCAACCCGGTGGATGATTAATGCGGGAAATGCCGATAACCAGCGGCATCTGCACATTGACAGTTCGCTGCGGTTGATTTAATAGCGGAAGCTGTTCTATATTGCCATCATATTTATCATATTATAATATGGTTCCGTGTTGTGAGATTTCGCTGAAGGAAGGTGCGGAAAACCTGACAGCTGTAAGTGCCATGTCACGGATCAACAAAACGACGGTCACCTATGTAAACAAAAACAAACCATCTTGGTGCAGAGCGTCGGTAAACAAACGATCGTAGATCAAAACGTCGAGAAACAGAAGGTCGGGTAACAAAAAATCCGTCATCGGAAAGCCAGACAACAAGAAAATGGTCAGCAAACAGACGTGCCACCGACATACTGGTACGGTACGTTTATAAAAGCGGATACAAAATGCACTTTTATAAACGCGTTGTTATTTCGAATACAAAACTCATTTTTTTGCGTTTACCGGCAAACTAAGCAATAACCCGTACTTGATTACCTTTTCTTCAGGCTAGTTGTCATGAAGCGTTGCTATCTTATCCAGAAGATGTCGGTGTTCCTCGTTGAACTGTTTATGACAGACTTCCAGTGAGAGATAGGCAGTTGAATTAATCAATTCCTAGAGCACATTTCAAGGTGTCCGCCAGCTCGCAGAAATCTGGCCGCAGCTCGGGCTGGAAGCTCCAGCATGCAGTCATCACCGCGTATCTGAATAACAAACAAATCAGTAATTCGTCGATGCGTTCAAGAAGATGATAGCAGCACTAACGTACATGATTGCGGGACATGCAGCCGTTCGCTCCAAGGTGTCCCCGTTCTGCAACGCGTTAACCAGTTCCACGACATAGCCAACGCCCATTTTGATATACGCATAGGGCACTTCGCCCAGGGTGAACATCTCCCACATCAACACTCCGAAAGACCATACGTCCGATTTGGAAGTGAACATCCTGTCGATTAACGATTCGGGTGCCATCCAGCGTACCGGCAGCGCCACCTGTCCAAAACCGGGTTTACTTACAACTTACTTACTACGGCATCAATTCGTTGACCGTAGATTTTGTTAATCGGCGGCCAGCGTAACTTACTTGATCATCAAGCTGAACATACTCGCTCATTTGTTTGGCCATTCCGAAGTCACAGATCTTCAGCACTCGTCCCTCGGCAACCAGAACGTTGCGAGCCGCCAAGTCCGTGTGAATGATAGAGCGACTGGCCAGGTATTCCATTTCCCGGCTAATTCGGAACGTAAAGCACATCAAGGTCTTTGTGGATAAGATCTGTCCATCTGCTTCTGCAGAAGTCTCATTAGTTTCTTGATCAAGTGCAGTCTGCAGTTTCTGCGCTTCGGCCTCGTCATATTTCAAAAGGTCACCGTCATCGGTCGTATGCTTGTCGAACAAGCAGTGGCAACACTGTACCGGTTTTGTTCAGTGGGGCGGAAAGGGTTGCTAATCTTTTAACCTCTAAAATTCCCAGCTATAGCCGCTACACTCCCAGTTTCGTGTTCAGCATATTCGCCAACTGCCACACAGTTGTCAATAGTATTTTCTCATGCGGTTGTCGAACGAAATTCCACTCATTTGTTCTCACCAAGGATCACTAAGGCTGTTACGATAAACTTACAAAAAGAAGCCAGATCTGGATGGTTAAACAGAAAGAAACATACAGCACCCGGTAGGCAGGAACCGCGGACTGGCTTTGGACTTGCAAAATGTTAATTCCGGCTTGAAGTTAGTGGATCGGCGACTCGGCGTTGCATAAGGTCGTCCGTGGTTTTGTTCCAGTTGTTGTTGAAGGATCCACATAATATACTGCCAATTATCTCTACACAATAGTACCACTTTCACTGACTGTAAATCTTTTATCGTTCATTTACGAATTAAGTAAGTTATTCCGTATTTGTCATGGATTCCGGTTAATAACAAACATTACCAGGATTCTAAGCGATACGTACAGTATTGTAAAACAAGAATAGTTATAAATCAATAAACAGAGGAATATATTTAAAAAGTTGGCATATAATCAAGGTTTTTTAACGGGTCTTATCTTTCGAGAGTGGCGCCGAAACCACTAAATAAAAAGATTCAGTGTTCAAATTAAAAACGCTAACTATCGGATGGCTGGATTTTAATCGTTATATCAGTGCCTACATACATAAATACATCCCGACGTTTCCTCATGTAAGCCATTCTACTACGTACAAGCACTGCATGGCTGACCGATCGTGCACAACGAAACATTACTTTGTAGTTTGTAGCTATAGACTATTCACGTAGCACGGCTAAATTTAATGGACAATCAGGTACGTATAGTTAGATGTTATTCGTACTGTTAGTACAAACCCATTTTGATCTAATTTAGGATTCTCAGAGGTGGTAGAATTATTTGTATTTCTTATGGTGATAATTTCCTGTTTTTCATTGCTGTACGAAAAACCATAAGGGAAAGCGAGAGACAAAACAAAAAAAGGCGATCACGATCGGGATCAACAGCTGCAAAATCCCCATCACCAACTCATGGAAGTGTCGAAACGTGGACGACGGGCAATCTCAACTTGACGGTTATGTCAATGCACGTTAACCTGCACAGCAAACGCTATTGCAGATTGTGCACAACCAATCAGCCACTGTTCTACGGTTTTCGTTAGTCCCGGTCATTAGCATTTTCGTTAGTATTCAGCGTAATGAATAGACTGCGAACTTGGATTGTTATTACCAACCACTGTCTAAACTGCAATCATTATAATAAATAAAAAAATAAAAACATTAAAATAAAAACATATTTGTTTGACTATTATTTATTTAATTGACAGTAAAATGATAAGCATGTGATCAAATGAACATTAGCATGCGCTAAAAACAAAACCAAAATGAATACACAAACCTGACCGCTTCGAAATAGCGTAGATAAAATAAATTACGACACAGATGAAAATGGAGAAAATATACAACACAAAATAAAACAGAACCAATCCACAGTTGGTGAAATTCTACTAATAATGTCGTACACAAGAATCCGAGTGCCAGTTATCATACAAAACCCGGTAATAAATTCCTGAAACGGTTACTTATCTAGCTGTAAAATGTAGAGAAAATAAACATTGATTAAATGTTATTTTAATTTTATTGTAATTTCATGCAGTTTCATGTAATTGTATTTTAAATTGTAGTTTGATTTTTATTTTCGTTTTTATTTTAATTTCTTAGCATTTTTAGTTATCTACAGCGCTGAAACCTTTAAATAAAAAATTTAATGTTCAAATTAAAAAAATGTGGACTCTCGGATGAATCGATTTTAGCCATTGTATCAGTGCCTACAAACAATAAATACATCCCAACGTTCCCACATGTAAGCCATTCCACTACGTACAAGCACTGACTCCACTGACTGACCGATCGTGAACAACGAAATTAAACATTACTTTGTACACAGTAAACTAGATATTCAAGTTGCACTACTGCTAGATTTAAAAGCACAATCAGGTACATATTACTGTAGATGTTATTCGTATAGTATAAGTACAAACTATTTTTATCCAGTAACCCAGTTTAGGATTCTCAAAGGTTGTAGAATTATTTGTATTTCTTATGGTGATAATTTGATTAATTTCCCATTTTTCATTGCTGTACGAAAAACCACAAGGGAAATCGAGAGACAAAAAAGATCACGCTCGGGATCAACAGCTGCAGAGATCCCACGACAGTGTCAAAACGTGGACTCGACGGACAACCGCAGTTTGCTAAACGTGCCACTTTATGGATGGCAAGTTAACCTGCACCGAAAAATATTACCAACCACTGTCATTAATGGTTAAACTGAAATAACAATAATAAAACCAAAAAGTAATACACGTTTATTCGATTATAGGTTGAACCTATAATTAACTAAACATTAGCAGACGCGAAAAAAACCCCCAAATAAATACAAAAAACTGACCGCGAAATATCGTCAATAAAATAAATTGTGATAAACAGACAACAAGCCGTTACGAATTACGAAAGTATGATGAGAATGGATAAAAGCCACAACAAAAATAAAGGCAGATAAAGGAAACAGCCACTTTTCTACAATTTTCATCAGTAGGTATGTACCGGCTAACGTTGTTAGAAGTACATAATTATTACGGTTGAATGTCTGGATACGACAACCCGACACCTCTCCGGCCCATAATACGGATAACAGCACGCAAAGCGTTTCGCGATCTCAGGAGAAAAACACGTACAATATTAATACGGATCATTCCACTGTATTAACCGGCTGAAACAACCCGCAACAATAACAAACCATGACGCCTTGATGAAAATACGGTTCCAGTACTTCTATTGTGTCTGTCAACTCTTCTGCATGTACTTGATCATTTCGGTAGAAAACCAACCACATCAGATTACAATTAATGTCCTGAACTTATTTTCAACAACCAAACCATTCTGACTGCATGATAGGATTATATTAAACAAACTCGCACTCGTTGCTGTGCAGGCGTGCTTTCTAACCCTGATTACACAACAGGCTTTCGTCTGCGTACAGACCGAACAGAAGACGCACGTGGATCCTGGTTTGTAACGCTGTCTGCCAGGTAGTGTGTCACTGCGAGCGAAATCTTGATCGACGCGTAATCAACTCCGCAAAATAGTCAACTCCCACCATGCCCGTGGTGAAAGACTTGCGTCAAGGAATCTACTTTTGCTTCCAGAACGTTTTGGAACATTCCGAAACACATAGTAATCTGACCAAAACATGGAGAAAAGATTCCCGCATCGTTTTACCAGGTTGACCTTTGTATTCCCATTCCGCACAGTCATCGGCACACGTTTCTAACTACAAAGGCAACTTTTCGGACCGTTTCCGCTTTTTGTTGTGAGCACCGCCCACTATCGACTTTGGCCAATCGCTGCAGTTTTGACTGCGATATAATGGACCGGTGAAACAGACCTACTGTACTCAAAAAATGTATTCAGGCAGGAATTACGTACCACTGCCATACCGGTACTTTTGGAGCCTTTACGTAACGACATTTTCTACAGTAGTACGTATAATAAGAAAAATACACAATACAATTGAAATGCGCAGTGAGAGGCATTTTAAATGCGTTCTAAACTGTCTGTATCTAGATCTGCAAAGGCGAAGCAGTCCGCCTATACTTACGTAAACGTACGCGGAGTCATAAAGCCAAAATTCAAGGCAGATCAACAAGACAAACCGGACGCTGGGAACTGCTGGTATCTCAACGCATCTGCCAACACTGCGAGATCTTGGTGCAACGATGATGAAACGCACACCCTGTTTCTCTGCCCTGCCCTTTGAAGTTGCCGACACCCGAACCGCAAGATGAAATGGTTAACCACGCCACCAGTGTTACCCACATGTTAACAATTTCTCATATAAACTTGACGAGCGGCTTCGGTGGCACTTTACTAATGCAATCACTGTTACAGGATAATTTCAATAAATATATGTCGGCAATCATGCACTACATAGTCTACACTTGAAATGTTATTCTGCTAGTAGTTGAATTCCTTCTCCACAACGACACCTTCAGAACATGAACGACACTTTCAGTGTCCTAACACAAACAAACGGCTGATGTGCGATGGACTACCGAGTAGCACGAGTAAAATTCAAAATAAAACAGGATTAAATATCAAGGAAATTCGCCGCGGAGTGCACACCGAGAAAAGGTCATGTGTTCAGGCGTTGAGGTACTTCTCCAGCTCTTTCTCCATCTCCTTCGGCTTGGTCTGCGGGCTGTGACGCGCAACGGCCTATAATCACAGTGGCATTCATGTGGCTGGCCGGTGTACATTATTGAATTATTTCTGTTATAGTAGTTGTGTGTATGTTGCCTTTTTTATTCCAGTTTAATTCTTAAAAATAATTTAGTAAAATAAAAATCAAGTTTTATTAAGATCGTAATTTGCTGATTTAGCAGTTGCAATCTGACGAACCTGTCCTTGGCGGTCGATGATGAACTTGGTGAAATTCCATTTGACGGCACTAGAATAAAATAGTCCAAATGTGGAGTTAATTACTGAAAATGACTTATTGTTACATAGTTTCGCTGTAATTGTCTGGCCGTTGAAAACAAATTATTCGAAGGGCACAAGAAAAGGAAACAATTATAAAGCAGTTTTTGAGTGAAACATAATTCAGTATTACTCACAAACTTTCATATAACAGTTTTTCAATCAAAATTTAATTCACTAATATTTATAAAATTTCATATAAAGTTTTGTTAGCTATTTAAGCAAGCTTGAGTATCTTTTTTAATTATCCTTTAATAAAAGTTCAGTTTATAAATGACTAACAAGAATTTTTTAACGATTATAGCATAGGTAAAGAACAATCAGCTAGCAACGAATTAAATATATTCGAAAAGTACGGAGAACTGCGGAAAAGAAAATACAATTAAAATTGTATCGAATATTGTTTAAACAATTTCTTTCTAAATATTTAATTCTTTTTTATTTCTTAACGAAAATTTAAAAAATGTTCAGTAGTTGTTAATAAATTTGCTGAGAATAATTCAATAATAATTCAACTAACATTCAATTCAATCAAATAATAATTCAACAATAATTCAATTCAATTAAATATTTGAAGGATTGCAGCACAAAGAACAACCTGTTAACAATTATTAAAAAAATAAATGAAACATACTTCTTGGAAAGGGAATATACTGAGTAAAAGGGAGAGGTCACTACTTACTCGAGCAGCGTGCCGCCCTGCTTGTCCTTGAGGTACTTCCACAGCGGGTGCGCCTTGCCGCCGTTGACGTCCACCTTGGCGAACATGTCGAAGGCCACGTTGTAGGACTTGATAAAGTCCTTGATCTGGCTCTCCGTGCCCGGCTCCTGTACAGCAAATCACCCGTTGTTTATTAATGTTCGCATTTAACTGAGCGTATACTTATTCGAAGAATTTAAAAAAAATCGATTTAATTTAAGTACGTTCAAAATTCAACTAATAAATATAAAAAACTGAACAAATTTATTTAAATAAATAAATAATATGATAAATTACTAATTAACAATACAATTAATCGCACATAAGCGAAATCAATCAGCATAAAAACCGAGTTAATAAAACATTCTTGGACTAGCTGCACCGAAACCAATGAAACCCCATAAAAAAAACCCCGAAATAAATAAATATACAAAATAATTCGTATTAATTTCAAGCACACGGATTAAGTAATCAAAATTGTACATGTTCAAAAAGGATAAAAATATTTTTTTAAAAAGAAAAAAATCAAAAATACAGGTTAGAAATTAATCGAGAAACAAACGAACAAATAAATTTTGCTACATATAAACAAGATGTCAGTATAATTTTTCCGTACCTGACCCATGAACAGGTTGCAAGGAAAGCCGCTGTTCAAGGAGAAACGAAGGTTAATATCGAGCAGGCGCAGCAGAAAAGAAGGCATTTACAGAATCTCCAGGCCCTTCTCGTGGTACTTGTCATACAGCTCCACCAGCTCCTGGGAGTGCTGCAAATAACCCGCACAGTGAACACGTGCTGCATATTCCCCGCAATCCTCCTCTTTCTATATCGCACTGCAGCGTACAGACAAAGTCCACAGAATGGCAGAACGATGCAAGGGATGACGGACTCTCTATCATCAATGTGGACTGAGACATGTTTCCGTCCAGATAATTTTATATATATGGGAATCCAGGGAAAGGTCACTTGACCCGTGGTAGTCTTTTTGAGTGAGAAGTGGCCGTTGGTCCATGTATTGAACCTGCATGTTGGCAATGCGGGGATCCTGTCCTCTGGCATTGATGGCATGAATGGACGGCGGCCAGTGGTCCCTGCAGAAGATGGCCGGCGGGCAGTGGGGACTGAGCAGAAAGGCGTCTGACACGATACCTTTGCCCGGCGCAATCTTAGCCCGCCACTCAACTTGACCGTACCTAAAGTGGAACTTCTCCTGGCTGTAGATCATTCCGGATGTGTAGTTTCGCTTTGTTCAGAAAGGGTTGGTTCTCAGCTACAACATACTTTTGTAATGGATTCTGATTGATACTTCGTTCATTCATACACTTTGCAATAGTTCGACTTGTTAACGGAACCTCTAAAGCTCTAACCCGTTCCCTCCTGTGGCTCAGCCATAGTTTACCGTGTGGGCAAACAGGTTACATACTGATCAGTATTACTGTACTATGGACTTTCAACAACTGTAGTCTCTACCATACATAAGTATTTCATCACCCTCAGAGCTTCATTAACGATTATTATAGACAAGCAGTTTTCTAATCCTTTGCGGAAAGTTTTGTTTACGCGACTCGAAATGACATAATGCTAATCAATGTACCTCGTACTAAAACTTGCCACTCATAACCGATGTTTCTGAAAAACAAAAAACGCCTGCAGATACTTAAGTAGACCAGAACAGGACTCTTTTAAATTGTGAAATTAATTGCAAATTCAAATATTATTTTGAAACCTTCGAAAATAACGCACGAAGCAATAAATGCGCGAATCGTTTGAGCGCGAGAATAAGTAAAACAATCCCAGTTACAAAAGCACTTTTAGCGCAGTTTGCAAAACATTAGGTTCTTAGAATGGTGATACAAGGGTTTGTAACACAAACTTCGTATTACAGGCTTATTTATCACTATACGCATGCAAAACGAACTTGTCGGTCAATTTCCTGCTCCTCAACATCACTAGTGGGATGTGCGCTAATGCGGAGGCTACCGTTTTCGATCGCGACATTATCCGACAGGTAATACTACAGCTCCGCACCGAAGGCTGATGGCATATCTGTGACGTGCCGCTTTCCGCGATTGACTACTCTACCGTTAAAATCATCGCGAAAGATTTCAGTTATCACGTTGTTTCCTCCCGCCAAGTCCAGGTACATTCCAATAAAACAACAAACTAGTACGACATGGCACATTGCCATGTACTTAACTGCACATCGCAGTCTCGTGGAATGAACGCGATTACGCGATCACGATTAATATTTGGTTAAACTGCTCGCTTGTTGCTTATTCAGGTATCAGTAGAACAAAACGTCGCTAAAGTCGCTCAATTCAAGCAAAAAACAGGTTTATGACGACATACGGATGTTTTTGATCCAGAGGGAACAAAATTCAGACAAATAAACAAAATATAATAAAAGAGCTATTTGTACAGGCGAAAGGCCAGTGAGGTGTTGGTGAAGCCTGGAGCGACTCCGGTACCGAGGGGAGGTACAAATGTCTAGCAACTGTCTAGAAAAGTGACGTTTGTTGATGACAGATGATCATCAATGATACATAATGATTTACAATGAGGTATATACCGCGATGAGTAAGTAATCGAGAAGCCTGTTCCGCAGCAGGTTTCAGGACGATTCTATTGCTGAAAAACAGATCGCCAGTGCATCAAAATATGTACAGCTTCTCACAGTGTTTCTTGTAACAACCCAATCAGTGCAGCTCATTAAAAAAGCGGAACACAAAGGCAGTCGGAATAAAGGTGCGTACTATATTATCTGTACGCCACGTATGCAGAGCGCATACCAGGCAGTGCGGTCACAAAACACAGCATTATAACGCAACGTTATAATGTGTTCTGTGTGTAACAGTGTAACTGCGTTTATAATCACAGGTACCAATGTTGTATTTGTATGAAGTTATCGCCGCGTTAATTCTAATGGTTGTCTAGAAGTTGTTGTTGGTTGTCTAAGCCGTTTGTCAAAGAAGGAAACCGTAAGAAAAGCACCAATACTGCAATTCTCTTACAGATCATACAACTAAGTATAAACATACTGTTCACTCAAACGCAGGTGCTGAAAGGTTATCACAGTTCCAAGGACTCCAACTGCAACACGCAGAACGTGACGGTCATTTCTGTCACTTTCTCGTTCATTCGCGCGTCCATAACGCTATTGAGTAGAGCTGGTTCCCATCGGTATTCATGTGGATTGCACTTTTCCATGTCTCGGTCTGACCCGTCAACGCCGCCATAGACATGCAGAACATTCCCATACACGACAGTGAATATGCCGCCCGCTTAACAAATCACCGATTTTTTCCTACACTTCCGGCTGTCGCAAGTTAAGTCTTGCGCAGTACCGCCGACCCATGTATCCGCCAGTTGCGTACAGAAAATCCCCCAATACAGTGACGGCGCAGTCATAACGGGGGGTGAGCATATCCGGGAGGCGTTGCCATTTGCGAGAGCCGGTGATTAACATAGAGACAAAGATCGGATCATCAACATAACCGCAGCAGTAACAAATGTTCCCATCGAAGATTGCAGTTCCATAGTATTCCCTGTCAACAATAATTAATTTGAGCAGCCAGCTTACTCTACGTACGATTTATGTTACGAGTCTACGCACATATAGGGACAAAACTGAATGCGTGCGCTGTAATCGACGATGCATTCGAAACTTCGAATGATAGCATGCTGTTTGTTTGTGTGTTACACCCTTCAATGGACGGCAGTGTCATGTATGACGGTGCGTGAGTCATGCAAAGCATGCGTGGTTTTCAGCTGCAGCACTTTTTGCGAAAAAAGTTATCATCCGTAAATGTAACTTGTAAAAGAGCTGGCGATTTTTGCGGGCTTCCCCAAATCGAAGTTGCGACTTGAATTAAATTTGTTTTGTACTTGTCTGATTGAACTGCTTTTTCATGGCGTGAAACCTGGCACAGTACCCTGTCAGCCAGTTAAACGTCGTATCCCTGGTTTAGGCTGGTTATTTTTCCCTGGACTACTCTGGCTTAGAAATTCTTCATTCACGCGAGCGCTCGCAATTTGTTATTATTACGCTTTGTTTGACTCTTGATCTTCCCGTCCTGAGACAGTTCGGGTGATGGCAGTTGGGATGCTGGCAGTTGAGATGATGGCAATTCGGGATGGTGCGGATACTTTCATCTGGAGTGATGCACTGTGGAACATGCAAAATGAAGGGATCCTCTGCGACGTGCTTCTCCAGGGCTGCGAATCAAACGCTGTGTATATTCCGGCCCATCGCCTGGTGCTGAGTGCACGCAGTCCTTACTTCAGAGCCATGTTCAGCTCGGCCATGCAGGAATCCCGCCAGGACCATGTACAGCTTCACAACATTCCAACGAAAACTCTGAATATGTGAGTTAAACAGACAGCTCCGCTGATTAGCCATGGTCGCTCACGCTGTGTTCCTGCTCGATTTGCTTCCCGATAGAAAGTATTCAGCGTGAATTGTGAACGCGATGTCTTCTGTTTGCGAAAGTCGGTTTGTAGAGATCTGTCCAATCCGAGAGGCTGAGTGTGAAAGCGCTTTTGTCGGGCACCGATCTCCTCTGTGCCATATCTATCTGTGCTGTGCATGATTGTCACGTTGTGCTGTATCCTTCTAACTTTTCCATTTTTGCAGGATTGTAAAGTATATTTACACGTCAGAGGTGTGCATCGACGACGACAACGTGGTGCCCCTGGTGAAAGCTGCCATCTTCACCGACTTGCCGTTTCTGGCGAAGACCTGCTGGAACTTTCTAGAACGCAACACCGATCGGGACAACTGTGCGGTGGTTTATGGTATGGCAGCGCGCCATCAACGTACTCATCTGGCCGCCATCGCCAAGACGGAGGTTCTGCGACACTTCACAACTGTAGCACAGACCGTAGAGTTTCTACAGCTAGAGAAAGACATGGTACGTGTTTAACTGTCTGCTGTGAGAGAATTGGGAATCTAGGATGCATATTGCACAGTGCATGTGCGCGCACATTACAGTAACGCATGCATATTTGATGTAGGTTATGGCAGTATTGGGCTCGGACGACATCCTCGTGGAGAGTGAGGATGTGGTACTGGACGCTGCGTTCTCTTGGATCCGCCACGATCCCGACCAGCGAGCATCCCTGCTGGCGAGTCTGCTGTCTGTGGTCCGCCTTTCACATGTCCATCCCGAGTATTTGCAGAGCTCGGTTGCCGAATTCACTGGCAGGATGCAACATCACAGTGGTGCAGACCTGCTGATGCAAATACAGCAGTCAGTTCAGGCGGCGTCATCCGTTGACATTCGGTCGAGAGGTTTATGCCCGTCTCCAGTGGTGATCGAGCGCTCTGGAGCTAACGGATCGGGAGTTCCTAGTGAGGTAAGAGATGGTGTGAATGCCAAGCAGTCCGCTATCAGCTGTTTTCCTGCTAGCGCTGATGTAACATTGGCTCGAAATAGCTTAATGCAGTAGTACTATACACTCAGTTTGGGATACAACGTTTCCACCTTGAATTGTATTAGACAAATGAATTATGGTATGCACATTGTGCTTGTAACGAAATTTGCCCAGTTACTTTGTGGTTGTAATTTGATGCTCTTCCTCGTTCACTCAACTTCAGTGGTCCGTGTACAGAAGTTACAATGACTGTTTTACAGAGGCTGAGAATGCTGCACAGTAGCTACCGGGACCATGGTTATCGTCGCCCTGTCATTAGCTGGAATGCCGTCGACGTGATGGGCAAGGAAGGGCTGCTGCAGCATGGAACTATCATCGCTACTAAGCCCGGCGGTGTACGAGTGGACTTTGGATGTGCAAACCAGCGGAGCGCCCTGGTGCCGTTCGGTGCGGCGTTCAGCTACACCAAACGATACGATTCACTGTATCAGCCGCAACCAGCGCCGGGTGAACTGCAACCTGGATG